>BPLR01003053.1:0-27607 GCA_021605095.1 Caerostris extrusa
CACATATTGCTAATGTACAAACTTTCTAAACCTTTAGTGCTTCGTTTTTCATTTAAATTAGAAGTTTCTCTTAAATAAAAAAGTATAAATACATTTCCTATAGGATAAGTAAAACATACTGAAACATTTATTTACGTGGTATTGATATTAAAAGATGTTTAAAGTGTTCATTGTTTTATGGCAGTACATGCCTATTACAACAAAAATGCCATTTTTAATAGGACCACAGTTCAAGTAAATTAAATTTTATCTTATTAATTATTAAAAAAATATATTTTTTTTCTTTCTTGACATATCAAATCCCAAATTCCAATACTACAATTTTGAAAGTGAAAATCTGCTGCAATGTCAGAAATGAAAAGCCTGTCCAATATATTATATTTACTTGTTAATGTAAATTGGTACAACAATTTAAGGTTGATAATTATAATTGAGATATGTAATATTCTCTTATACAAGCAAAATGCTGTTATATAAAGCATAACCATAAATATAAACTTACCATTAAGGAAGAGAAGAAGATTATTCGGAGAAATGCTGCTGACACAGTTAATTATAATGCGCCAGTGTACTTTCTCTTCAACTCAGGCATTAAAAATCAGCAAGTTTAAATAATCAATGAGAAACTCTGTAAATTTTGAACAAATAATCATTGATAGAGAAATAAAATGTGTTAAGAGTAAATTGGGAAATCATACACACAACGATTTTATTTTTCCAAACTATTTAGTAATGTTATTTTTAACCGAAAATGAATGAAGAAATGTTTTCTTCCTATATACGTAAATATATAAAAAGTTCGTATGTATGTTCACCATATGTGATTTCTCAATTTTAATACACAGATTTGCTATGCATTCTTTTGTGCTATGAAAAAAATGAAAAAAAAAATTAAAAATGTATTTAAATTCTGAACCAAGAAAAAAATAAATAATAAATATTTGATGATACTTGGGCCTTTAAACATTGATAGTCCAGGAAATTATTTAGCGTAGCTGGATTTCGACGTGAAACTAAATCAAAAGATTAATTGAAATTTTTGTTAACTCTATATAGTGTATAGATTAACATTCCAAAAAGCATCATTTTTTAATGTAAATTTCATGGTCATTTGACCGATATTATAGACTAATTTATAGTCGTATAATAGTACTAGTACAAGACAAATATACTAGTGCAGGACTCCATATGACATGCAAAGGACATTATGAAACTAGAATGCTACTGAAATAAAACATGAAAACACTATGAAACTAGGATACCATTAAAAAAGGACATAAGATCACACTGTTCAAAAAGCATTTATTGTTAAAAATTGCTAAATTCAGAAGAGCCGCATTCAATTTGATAAACATGACAAAGAAGAGAAACGTGGCCTAGTCAGCAACCTTAAAATGGCTTCGATGTTTTTGTTCGAGAGATAATTCAAATGAACTAAACGTTTTCTAAGGCCGGATGTTCAAGATATCTAAGGCAGCACTTTTGCCAATCAATTTTATCCCTAGTACCTCAGTCTACTTCCATCGAAAAAATGCATCTCCTACCTTGAAGACATTTCCCTCAAAGGACAAAGGATAACGTTCATTAGGGATCCCAGGCCATATTGTGGTGTCCTGGGTAACGATAAGGCGGATTCGCTTCAAGCCAAAAAAACGAAAACAACCATCAGCCAAACATTTTGTAAAGAGACATCTCTTTTCACTCAACGAAACTGATCCAAGTCTTTTTTCCAGAACACTATATCGATATTTCCCCTGAAGGCAGCTCATCTAAAAATGGTTTAACTTTTATTCTAAACATCCCTGATCAGCCAGGCCCCTATTCAGACTCCTGACGGGCCATGATTGTTTGGCTAATCACCTTTTCCAAATGAGAGAATATTTAAAAGCCCAAAACACATGGATTCATTCCACATTCCTGTCTGACTTGCACTTGTTTCCTCTACTGTGTATGGCCGTTACTGGGAGGTTAGGGCCCCTTATGGGCAAAACATGTCATTATGCAATTTCCTTCGTTTCTCGACATTGTTGTAGTTTTTATACCTTGTGTTCTTTTATTTAATTGTATACTGCCACTGGAAATAATTAAAAAGATTCAATATGCTCCGGAAGAATAAATAAAATTGCTTTACAGAATATTTTGTAATTCATTTTATATATAATTTAGTCTCATGGAATCCATAGGATATATAACTTCATATTTGTACTTTTTACCAAAATCCAAAAACTTTCATTTCTTCAGCACATTTAAAAAAGCGTAATTCTATCAGATAAAATCTTAAAAAATCATGGATAAAAAGTATTGTTTGTTGCAAACTAGTGTTACTAAAGGTAAATTTGAATCAAGAAATGTAACTTTTTCCCCCAGTAAAAGATAAAAGAAATGATTAGTGTTTAAAAGAAACATTTTAATTCATTTCCTGTTCAGTAAACTGTAACATTACAAAATTATTAATTTTTTATCTTCAAACACTATCAGTAGAATAAGTTTGAAAACTCAGAGTTTCTTGAAAGCAAACAATTGCTTAGAACTAAAATTTGATGATAAAAAACTGGTACTTCTTTGGAACAAGTAGCATGCATATCATAAATCATCGGCTGTTTTCGCTTCAGGCAATGATTTGAAATCAAAAACAAAAGAAATTGGGGACTTAAATGTCTAGAACATTCTTGTTCCACAATCTTCTTTGACATTCCCTTTCTGTTTTTGCTTTTCTCTTTAGAAAGTTGAACAACGACAATACCAATTTAAACTTTTCGCAGCTGCTGACATGTACATTGATTACCCTCAGGAAAACTGTTGCGTTGAAAATTCTTTTATTTTATTTCGGATTTTTGATGCTAAACAGCCCTGTGCACAATTTTTTCTTCCATTTCGCCTCCAACTAAAGTTGCTGCCTTCCCCCTAAGAAAAAAATAAAAACATTCCAAAATATTGCTGGCTAGCGCCATTTAAAAAAAGTAGGAAGAAAAATAAAATCCCCCTTATTACAGTTTCTACATATTTTTCGTTGTCGGTCCTTTCAAAATAAATTTTAATATATTTAATTATCTTGTCAATAATTCAAATGAGAGAAACGCACTTTGGCATTTTTTGTTTTTATTTGTAGAAATACACTTTCGAATTTCATATGTAATTTTATCCATTAAGACGGAGCTGTATTTTAATTCACTTTATAGATGTGGCTGTGACAGATTTTAGACAACCACGTGTTTTATCTGCTGTCACTTTTTCGACTTATTAAATGAGCATATGTCTGCTCATTACATAAGTAAATTAGCTTATATTTGTTTTACAGTATGAAGAATGAGCCTAAAAAAAAGTTTAAAAAATATTTTTTATGAATTTTTTGTCAGCTAACCGCTTTGTATATTTTTTTTCTAGCGTACAACTATAATTGCGAGAAGAAAAGGTAAAACTGAAAAAAAATAATAATAAAAACAATTTAAGTAAATAAAATAAAAATAAAAACAATAATAAAATAATAATAATAACCGTTTAATAAAATAATAATAATAACCGTTTAATAAAATAAAAAAAAAATAAAAACAATAATAAAAATAACAATAAAATAATAATAAAATAATATTAAAATAAAAACGATAATGAAATAAAATAAAAATAAAAACATTAAAATAATTTAATTTAATAAAATTAAAATAGTTTATTGTTAAATTATTTCCATAATTTAAAAAATGTAAATAAAAATTTAAAATTCTCATGCTTTGACATTTAATATTGAAGTTTTTCAAACATATCTACTAAATTTAGTTTTACTTGTCAGCAAATTTATTGACAATATATCCTTGGCATTTTTTTTTTATTGTTAATGAAGATTAATAAATTTTTTTTAAGTTTATTAAGGTTAAAAAAAAGTTACTTTTATACTAGTTAGGTTATTTCGCGTATATAAAAGTGTGACAAACTATACTAACCTCATTTATCATTCAACGTACATTAATGTCAGATTCATTATTTGAACTCAAATGTTATGTCTAAATTTTATAGTGTTATGTTTCCAAACTAAAAGGAGTCACTTAAAATAATACCGAACCAAAAAGTTTCTTTTGCTACAGATGAGCATGATATGTGTTTGGCAGAGAAGCTTGTCCATTGGAAACGTTGATAGATGTATTAGAACATCTTGGTGGCATCTTTGTTCATAAACCTAACCATTGTTCATTAAACCTAATCATTCAATCTGGTAACGCTGAATTTACTAATATACTATTGTAGTGGCAAATGACGAGAGGTCAAATTATTCAGATTTTGGATATAGCTAACTATTTAGTATAGTTAGCAACAAAAGCGTTTAGTATTTTCTTTGTAAATTTATTTGCTCCAATTTGGTATTTTAATGCTAAATGTCAAGAATTAAATGCAGCAATTTTCAACTGATGTCATTTGTAAAGCACTGTTTAATTAAATCTTTTCTTCATTTTCTCTTAATCTTGGAATTATTTTTTATGTGACAAGTAAATAACCTGCATTATTTTGAGTAAAAATAATACTCTTTTAATAATACAAGTAATTTTCGTTAAATACCTCGCATTTTTTACATAATATGCATTACCGACTAAGTTATAAGTACCGTCTGAGTTTACATGTAATCTATTCCATAATAAAAGTAATTGCAAATGGTTTAAAAGAAAAGTCTTTAGTGCAGTATTTTAATTAACATAATAGAAAATTCCGAAAAAAACTATACGGCTACTACTTTTTGACTGTTCGTTATTTAAATTACATATAAACGAAATATTAATTTTAAATTGATATGATGTTCAAAATAAGATTTTTAGTAAAGTTTATATCTTTACGCAATATTATTAAATTACTGCAAAATATTATTTTGATTAAATATAGCAAAAGAAAAAAATATATTTTGAAAATGTTCAGATATTTAAAAATTATACTGCCTAACACGCCTTATATATATATATATTATATAATTGGACGTAATAATGAATAAGGAATAAAGTTCAAGTAGTGTATATTTTGTAATATGCGCTACTCTATATATAGTGTATTTATATGTTTTTATCAACAAAAACTAGATAGAAATAAATTAATTCAATTATTCTTCTTTACTGAAGCAAGAGCCCCATGGTGGGCCAAGGGCGTCTGTCTACTTGCAGATAATTCATCATATTGCTATTAGTTATTACTTAACAATGTATTGATATTAATGAAATATAAATGTATGTAAATGTATCAAAAGTGTGAAAAAATTCCAGATGTTTTTTGTAAGCAGGTGAAAGTAATAATGATAAAAATCATGATAAATGATGATTAGAAAATTATATTTTAAAAAATATAACTAGATGAGATAAAAATAAATGAATTATATTTTTATTAGGTAATTATTAGCTAATTAAAATGTTTAGTATTATTTCTGCAACTTATTTGCCCAATTTGGTATTTTAATGGTAAATGGTAAGAATTATTTACAAACAATATTCAATTGATATCATTTGTAATAAAGAACGGTTTTATTAAATATTTTCTTCTTTTTCTTATTTTCATATTATTATATATAATATTTTAATATACATAATATTTGCAATGTATATGTAAATATAGACATATTTCGGTGTTTTGCAGTATGTATATAAATCACTCTTGGATATCCTATCATGTTTTGGCAAACCTCTGAGGAGATTGATATAGCTGCTTCAGCTCCTTAAATTAATAGAATTGAACGTCCTCAATTGAGATATTTCGTCAAATATTCATCTGCCCCCAAACCTTGCAGTTTGGGGAAGCTCCTACATGTTGCACTCCTGATAACGAGTGTCCAATTCCGTAATAGCTTTTTGGGGTGTGGGTAGCATCTTCATTTATATGAATATGCGTGACACCGAATCTGGGTCCAAGATAATCACTTCAGTTGTCTTACTGTAACACCATTGTTAGTGAGTGTTCTATCCTCACTTCCACGAGCTTGTACACTCTGAAAAACAGTTTATTTAAGTGGGCCAGTGGTACATTTGCGACATCCAAGCCTTGTAGTTTGAGCTAAAAGAGCCAAGACTTTTATTTTCCTTTACATAAGTCTTCAGTAGTTTTTCGAAAGGTCATAAATTCTTTGTTGCGAGACCATAAACTGACATCAGGCTTAGCCGCAATTGTGCTCTGTCTGAACCTGGGAAATGTAACATGTTTTTATTTGCATCCAAATTGCAGCACTTCTGTTTGATGTGGAGCTCTCCAAATGCTTACGCGTTACTGTAGAAGCAGCTTAAGCCGTCGGATAAACACGATTTTTTTCAAAATCTCACATGAAAATCACCTAAATTTGAAATATATAAAATAATGGCAATCTTCAATAGATGCTTGCTAATACGTGAATGTAATCAAGTATTGTTTGGACATGTGTATTATAAGCGACCAACGGATCTCACATAAGAATTTAACCTTTATAGATATATTGTAAGCTATTTAAAAAAAATCCGTTTTTTCTGGGTTTTTTTAAATATACACATTACTCGAATCATGCACTGATTATATCTTGTAAGCATTTTATTCATTGCTTTAAATCATGCGATCTTAAAAATTTATGCTTTGTCTTTTGATATCTAACATTTCCAAGCATAATTCAGCGAATTTTGATATTTCCTATATAAAATATTATGACAAAAAGGATGAATTTTTATGTTACAGATGAATCTTAAATTTTTAAAAATTACCACAATCTCTCTTTATAAGAATATATCTGTAATTTTGAGTAATTGTAACTAAGGATATCTGGGATTGTAAGTGTATAACTTCTGTGATTTTAATTACAACATATATCTGCAAGAAATTATGTAATAAAGTGGATGATTTCGTTATGTAATTTTTATATACTAAAGTATTTTGATTATTAAACATGTAATGAAAAATATTTATCTCACAATTAATTTGCAAATGTTATTACCATAACTTTTATAATGTGGCATATTCCTATAAGATATGTATTTCTAGAAGTAATAAAAAATTTTTATTATCAAAAGCTAATGACGGCTGAATATTAGAGCACAGTCTCGGCATAAAAAAATTGTAAACATAAGAAAAATGGGGTTATTAAATAAGATAATAAAATAACTAATGCTTTTTGACTAAAAATAAATAGATCCAAATTTTTTGATAAAAGTGAACTCACCGCTTACGAATACTTTTTAATTTAACAAAATAAAAAAACAAAATCACAATAATTCATAATAATTTTAAATTAACTTTAATAGACTAACTCTCTGGTATTACAGTCAGTTGAATGTTTCGTCTGCCTACTGGCAGTCGAAACAGATGATGTTTTCTTTTATGGGGTAGATTTGTCAGCTCTATTCCTGCAGTCATATTAAACCGTTTCGGTGAAACAAGTATCGGGTTCGAGTCCCGGCTGTGCCGTGGATGGTTATAGTGGTTCGGAATCCACTTTAAAATGTTGGTCTAGGTCTCATATCCCTGTAGTGCGTCACAGTATTCAGTCAGACACCCTCACATCATTCCCAAATTGTACAGAAATTGTCAGCTTGAGGCACAGTGATGTGATGTAGTAATAGTAGCTGCCATATTAGAACCGGGACCTACAGTTAAAAGGGGGAAACTGAACCACTATAAAAACAACCATAGCACTGCCAATACTCTAACACAAAACATGAGGCATTGAGTGCCAGAATGCTAGTTACTCGGCCAATATGCTCCTAAATTAACTCTAGCATATTAAATTTAAAAGCCAATTTAAAATTCCTCTTCAAAGTGCAGATTTATATAAATAAATAAAAAACAATATAAAAATATAAAAATGCACACAGTAATATACACTGAAGTGACAAAAGTCATGGGATACCTCTTAATATCGTGTCGGCCCTCCTTTCGCCCGGCGAAGTGCAGCAACTCGACGTGGCATGGACTCAACAAGTCGTTGGAAGTCTTCTGCAGGAATATTGAGCCATGCTGTCTCGATAGACGTCCATAATTGTGAAAGCGTTGATGGTGCAGGATTTGGGCACGAACAGACCTCTCGATGATGTCCCATAAAATGCTCGATGGGATTCATGTCGGCGATCTAGGTGGCCAGATCATTCGTTGGAATTGCCCAGAATGTTCTTCAAACCAATCGCGAACAGTTGTGGCCCGGTGACATGGCGCATTGTCGTCCATAAAAATCCCAACGTTGTTTGGGTACATGAAGTCCATGAATGGCTGCAAAGTGATCTCCAAGTAGCTGAACATAAGCATTTCCAGTCAATGTTCGGGTAGTCGCACCAGAGGACCAAATCCATGCCATGAAAACAGCCCACACCATTACGGAGCCACTACCAGGTTGAACAGTGCCTTGCTGAGTTTGGGTCCATGGCTTCGTGGGGTCTGCGCCACACTCGAACCCTACCATCAGTTCTTACCAACTGAATTCGTGACTCATCGGACCAGGCCACGGTTTTCTATTCATCTAGGGACCAACCGATATGCTCACGTGCCCACGAGAGTCGCTGCAAGCGATGTCGTTCTGTCAGTAAAGGCACTCGAGTCGGTCTTCTGCTGGAATAGCCCAAGAAAGCCAAATTTCTCCGCATAGTTTTCTAACAGACAAGTCCCTTGTACGTCCCACATTGATTTCTGGTTATTTGACGCAGTGTTGCTTGTCTGTTAGAATTTACGACTCTTTGCAGACGTCGCCGGTCTCGGTCGTTAAGTGCAGGCGGTCGACCACTGCGCTGTCCATGGTGGGATGCTATGCCTGAAATTTCATACTCTCGGCAAACTCTGGACACAGTGGATCTGGGAATGTTGAATTCCCTAACGATTTCCGAAATGGCATGACCCATGCGTCTAGCTCCAACTAATATTCCGCGTTCAAAGTCTGTTAATTCCGTCGTGCGGTCATCATCACGTCAAAACCTCTTCACATGAATAACTTGAACAGAAATGAAAGCTCTGCGAAAGCACTGCGCATTTATACCTGTTCTACGCGATGCTACTACCATCTGAAAATTTGCATATTGCTATATGACTTTTTGTCACTTCAGTGTATATATATATATATATATTATTTCAAAATATCCGGTTAGTATTATTTTAACTACGTTGCCAGCATTATTTTTTACTTACTTTATCGATTATTTGCTCATTTACTTTTATATTTAACTAAGAAATGTATTAAATGATATTTTAAGATGGCATAATACAAAGTGCATCGGTTTCCGATGCTAACCGAAAGACTGTTTTTAATTATCTGCTCAATAACGTTAGCAAACAGCATTTAACAATTTTCTCTCGAGTCTGGATTGTTCTTTTGAGACTCAGATCAAAGTCTACTGCACTCGGACGACTTATATACAATGTACTCTAAGCTGTGATAAACAACTGCACGTCAAAGAATAATACAAATACGGTTTCTTTTTCAATTTAGACTGTTTGTTTAACTTACCTTTGATCTCAGAAGTGAAACTTTGATGCTTGTCTGATGTTATTGATTCTAGTTATTTTATTTATCCTTTGTGCGATGTGATAAAAGAGTTCTACTCAAAAAAACTCTGAAAAGGAAATAAATGTCATAGGTAAAAAACTGAGATTTAATTCTATATCTTCAGAATATTCTAGACTATATATGTTTTCAAAGGAAAACTATATTACATGGATTAAAAAGGATTTGAAAAATAATATTCACTCCACTGTTTAAAAGTAAAAAATATTTTGTATATTTTACTGTATTAATTAAAATATGCTACAGTGATTCATTTTATTTACTTTTTTTGTGCTTAAAATATTTTTTCATCAACTAATAATGTTTTTTTGAAACATAAATTTAAAAAAATCGTTTGATACAAAATAGAAATGTAATTAATATCTTTATAAATATTTCACATTGAATGATTTTTTGAATAAATATGATTGAAAGGAGAACTATATTCCAAGTATTAAAAACTCCAATGTTTAAAAGTAAAAAAATATTGTGTATATTTTACTGTATTAATTAAAATATGCTACAGTGATTCCTTTTATTTACAGTTTTTGTGCTTAAAATATTTTTTTCATCAACTAATAATGTTTTGTGAAATATAAATTAAAAATCATTTGATACAAAAATAAAAATGCAAATAATATCTTTATAAATATTTAACAACAATTGATTTTTTAAATACATATGATTGAAAGAAAACTATATTCCACGAATTAAAAAATTTTAAAAATAAACATTCACTACAGTATTTTTAATATGAAAATGACCTCGAATTTTAAAAATATATTTACTTTTTTGCAAGTGTTTACTTCAAAATAGGTTCCTCAAAAACCTTTGAATTTGGTTATAAAATATCAACTTTCTTAACTATTCTCCTTTTACACAATTTAGTTCTTTTTAAATATATAATCATTGCAAAATGTGATATTGTTGCAAAATTTTATAATCCAAAAACAATGTAAAACATGATAACAGTTTCCTTTCCTTGCGTTATTATGCCGGGAACAGACCCTAGTGTAAGTAATATACATTTGCAAATATCTTCATATCTCAATTATTTTTACATTTTTTGGGAATGCTTAAAGTTTGTTCACAAACTTACAAAATTTATAGGTTTAAAAATCACAAATAGCAAAATAATTTAAGTAACTCAGAAGTTAATTTCATTGTTCTATTCCTTTCTATGTACATGTAAGAAAACTTTTACATGAAGCTCTAAAGCATTTAAAAACAGAAATATCTTTTATAGATGCTCTGAAACGAATACAAAAAATGCAGATACAAAAATCAACAAGCAAAATAATTTCATTAAACCTCAAACTTCCTTAAACAGTAAATAAAATGCAAATTAAGAAACACATACATAAAAAATGTTATTATGCCTGAATTCCTCCCTTTTCGGGTTAATATAAATTATTTATTTATTTGTTTTGTTTTCTTTAATAATAACTTCCAACTCAAAAAAAACATTTCTATCAATTTTTCTTTGACAATAATATTCCAAATCACTCAAATTTATATAGTGAATCCAAATTCTTTGTTTTTCAAATAACAAAAAAAAAGTTTTTAAAAAATAATAAAAATGTCCTTGATTTTCAACTTGCAACTATTATAATGCCTTTATATTTTGTTTTAATGTTATCATTATTATATCAAGTAATTGCAGAGTTTGCTTCATTTTCCACATCTTTTCATCCTTTGAAAATTCATCACTTCAGTCTTTAAAATTATAAGCTATGCTCCATATTGAAAATATCTATCTGCAGATCGAACATTATTTTGAATTTCTGCAATCGGGTACACAAGCATTGATGCATGGTCAGAACTTAGAAGCATGAAAAAGTTCAATGTTTTGATTCACAACTTATCTCCATTCCAAACATACCTTATTCAATTCCTGAAATTCAAACCTCCCACAGAAAATGGGAAGTTTTTCTTCTTTCTCCACAAAAGCATAAATGTTTTATTATTTTTCTATGATTAGAGAAATCACAAACAAATGGAAAGTTACTGAGCTTTATAAATTTTCCTCTTACTCAATATGCGTTAACACTATATTAGTTTGTTTTGTTTTCTTTTTAAATAATCTGAATCCTTTCTCTTGAGTACTATTTATCAATTTTTCTTCAAGAGGGATTATCAACATTATAAATCACCACAAAATTTATAACTCAAATTCTTTTCGTTTTTCCAACAACAAAAAGTTTCCTAAAATAAATGTCCTTGGATTTTCAACTTGCAACCAATATAATAACTTTCTTTTATAAAATTTTATAATGTTATCATTATATCAAGTAATTGTAGAGTTTACCCATTTTCTACACTTTTCAAAAATCCTTAAAATTATCATCTTTCTTAAAATTATATTATATTATATATTAATATAATATCTCTGTTAGATCACATTCCATTTTAGAATTCTTAATCAAATACAACAAAATATGTTGAGACAAACTTCTGCTACTAGAAAAGTTCAATGTTTTGATTCATAACATTTTATTCAATATATTGTGATTCCAAATTCAAATTTAGAAAATAGTAAAAAAAATATTGATAATCAAATCAGGTAATACTTACATACATTTGATTTATTTCTCATAGAAATAATATAAATTCTTATAAATAATAGTGGGTTTTCAATAAAATTTAAAGTAGTAAATATAAACAATAATATCTGTGAACATGAGAATTTTACGGTTATGTAGTACAGGAAGTATCACCGAGATTGACGAAAGCTTTTCATCCTTATTATTGGGGGTATATCTTCATCTGTGGTGGAAACAAAACTTTGTCACTCCAATAATAACGAGGATGAATTAGTGTGTGCAAATAAGAATTTCTGGAATTAATTATCAAAAAAAAAAACAGATTCAAAAACAAATAAAAAACACATTATGAGAGAGAGTTTTTTTCTATTGTTTGATATTTTTTTTTTATTTTTAGTGAGTGTATAATTATTCTTGATCTATTCTGGAATATAAATGAATTCTTCTGGTCTCCTTAATTCATAAAATTTTGTTCCAGCTGTTTAAGATGGAATAGATCTATCTCATTGACCCCGAAGTATGCTTTCAACTTTATCTAGAGTTATTAGTTTATGCAGATACTAGGGTATATTCCATCTAAATAGCCCAGGAATTCCTTTTATTTTACTAATCCTCAGCAGTGTGATTTTCATTGTTTTTTATTTTTCGAATTAATTCTTTGTGAAATTGGAGCTATCTTTATGGAATATGCAGGTGGTGAAAAGACAAATAATCTTGAATCTTTTAATTTATTCATGACTAACATTCGTTTAATATATGTTCACTAGTGCTTAAATTTATAAACATTTTATTTTTTGGTGATATTCTTATAAATTTTATTTTTAACGAACTCCTTAATGAAATAATTGTGATAATTTTTCCATTTCTTGTTTTAGTTTGAACATTAGGGGAAAAATTAAACGTACAAAAGGATCAAAAGAAATCTTCAATTTGGATGAAAACAATTAAATAAATTAATAGTTTAAAAACTAAAAAACGCTTTTTAGGAATTAATCAAACAAAAAATAAATAATTGTTAACATAAGAATAAAATGACTGATGAGAATGATGTCACTGTGTTCTAAAACGTGGCGTGTTGCTCGGATATCAATCAGCTATTATAAATTTTCTTTTCCAGTAGTTTCCCGATTCCGAAATACGTAGAGTTACCCTGAAATGGTCATGCCAGCACCAACGCTTTTAGACAGTGACATTCCTCCTTCATCAGTCATTTTATTCTTGTTAACAATTATTTTTTTACTTTTTTGCTTATTAACTCTGCTAAAAGCGTGTTTTTTAGTTTTTTTAAACTATTAATTATTTTACTTTTTAGCTTAACCTAGAAGGTATGCTCCTTATAGTTTTTTAAACTATAATATTTAAATGAGGTCCCTGAAAACGGAGGGACTGCTTACTAATAATTTGACTGTGAGCAGCAAAGGCTAAATGCGAATAGCCAAGCCAGCCAGATCCAAACAGGGAAACTCTAACTGTAGTCAGGCGCGTTATCCGTTGTGCGGCTGTACCAATGCGGTTTGAATTGCCTGTAAAATGTTTCTTTTGTAGCTTTAATTAGGTAAGTGTATGGGAAAACATATCTCCAGGGGAAAAATGATGTGCCATGATCAAGATGACTTTCAAAAAGTATGAAGTTTTAATCACTAACTTGGCGATCCCAACTGCTGTGGATTATATAATAAACTTATCAGAACATTCTTATTCGCCTTATTGCTTGATAAGTCTACAACGTTTAAATTGAATCTGATCGCTTAAAGTAGGGAAAATTAATGCAGTTAGTCAGAAAGTCCAACCAAAGAGTCAGCGTTGACAAACATAAACATACAGATGTAGGTGAAACTAATAAAAAGTTATTAAAAGAATAAAATTAGTTTGGACAAACAGTAAGAAAAAAATTATTGGTAAATACATATTTATAAATAAAAATTATTTCCAAAAGTAAAAAATATAAGAAAACCCCACATAACAGAATACTTTGTTAGGTTCAAAAAGAAAATATTTAACAATATTACAAATTCCGTAGTATTTGAACATTTTCAAAAATTAATATTTTTCTTGGAAAGTAAATTAATGCTTTTTAATTTTAAACAATAAATTTAATATTTAATTAATTTTTTATAATTTTTATTTTAAATTTAAAGAAAATTTCTAATCCAAATCACTAGATGGTACCCGATGGCAGAAAAAAGTTTTCTTTAAAATTTTAGTGAACGAATTAGAATAGTTACAAATCTTTTGGCTACACAAGGTTAAAGAATAATAACCCCAAAAAAATTATATAATTTGAGTTACATTGAATAGCTTAAGTATGCAATACATTCCTTTGCGCACAATACATACATAAATATTCCTTTTATAATAATACATACATGCAAATATGCCCCTTATAATAATACATACATGCGTAAATATTCATTTATATTTATATATAGAAAATAATTCCCAAGTAGAGAAATACCATCGTTCAATTATACTTCCTTTACTTGACCACTGCTTTGCAGTTCATTTCATAATAGGTAATAAATATTTTATAATCGAATCCACTTGTAATAAAAATTATGGGAAAATCTTTACTATCTTAATTACATTATAATAATATATATTTTAAAATCTCTTTACTATATATTGGTAACTAAAGATCAGAATCTTGCACTGAGCTGTGAGGCTTTATTAAACTGATAAATTTTAGTTCCGCCATACAGAAGACAATGAGGTTAAAATAACAAAAAAAATAGATTAAATTATTCAAATCTAGAAAATTTAATTTTTTAACAAAAAATCTTGAACTCCCTGCCAACACTTTGTGAACGTATGCTTTATATCGATAGAGAGCAAAGTGAGGGACTTTCGGTCAGTGAAACAATCCATGAAACTCCCTATTGATAGTCTGGATTGTCAATAAAAACGCAGTGTCACATTCACATTTAAGTCCAAATAATACCTTTCGAACACTTTAACTTGTTGGGTATTTTTCAACGTAAATCTTTAAACTACTATTAAACTCCCTTCATTAGTCTTTGATATTATACCGTAAATACAGTAATACTAAAACACGTCCAAAGGAGTAGATCCTTCTGAGAGACATAAATTGGAGTGCGCTATTAAGTTGAATACATTTGAATATATTTAAGCAAATCTCTTGTTGCTGTTGCTTGTGTCTAATCATCAGTGTTCTGCAGTGCTGGATGCCTTGACATCGCGTGGAGTGGGTTCACCTCGCTGGATAGTGGAAAGGGGGCAGCTTGTTGTGATGGAGCACCCGGTAGGTGGAAAGTCTGACTTGACTCCAACTCTAAGCTGAAACAAGGAGGGCATTGTCTTCTGGGGAGGACTTTTAGATGGGGAACTTACCCGTGCTGTGCTCAGCTTGGGAGAAAACCCTGGGGTCACCACCACAGGTAAAGTCCCACTAGATAGGCAAGTGATGCTGAAATTTCTCCATCCCAAAGGCCATCACCGAATCTCTCTGCTGTTTTTTGAACAGTGAATACAACAAAGCTGTCAGCAGACTGTCCTCCGCCTCATCAAGCTCACCAGCGGCACATTACCACTGAGCCACGAGAGCCTATCAAAGCAAAATATTTAGTATTGTATTAACTTAGCAATGCCAATAAAAGATTTTGCATTTTATTTACTATTCTCATTTAATTGAATATTTAAGCTATGAAGGAAATCCCTTTACGATGTGTAAATATTCTTCAATTTCTTAAAAGACCAATAAAAAATAAATATAACTATTAATAGAGAAGCTATAAAGAGAGTGGAAGAAGCAATACAGAAGAATTCAATGTGGTTATTAAACATTAACTTTCCTCAAACTCTCACGTGTCCCGTCTTAATAAGCATTATTGATTAAAATTTACTTAAAATGGTATTGTGTATGTTCTTCATAATATAAACTGCTCTCGGCACAATAGCTCTACAGATATTCTTGCACTCAGCGTCACAGTGGATTGCAATATTATGGAATCACACACTCACACACCAATAATAATAATAACCACACTTATTAAAAACTTCTTAATAAAACACATTTATTAGAGTGGGTCAGCCGTAGTCTCTCGCAGCTATGCTTTTCACTCTTGCCGCTTTAGCAATGACACTTCCTGCAACACTGGGAGTTCCCCTAAGTGCACGCAGCACCACATACGCTACACCTCTTTTCGCCGTTAGGGTATATCACTGATAGTGGCGCGAACATAAAAACCTTATTCTAAATATATGCAAAGGACTTGGTAAAGTATAACTATGTTAAAAATAAAATAAAATTAGTAAATTGTATACTTTTGTTACTAATTTCTTTTTTTTTTCTCAAAGTTCGAATTTTTCTGGGTTAGCAAGTTTCTTTATGTTCATATATTAGTTCACACATCACAGAAAGATATTATTCATGCAAAGTCTTTAACAGGTGCAAATGAAAAACAAATTGAATGTAAAGATTTTTTTACTGATAATAAAATGGTAAATGAATTAAAATAATATATATTATTTACAATTTTTTGCTATGCAGCAAGTTGACCGTAACTAAAACAACAACAAAAAATTAACAAGTTGAGATGTGCCAACTACCATACTGGAATAAAACGATTATTGTTGGTTCAAAGGTTACTTAAATTTAACTGATTGATCTATACAGCTATTTCATTCTTTTAAAAGCCATCTAGCGTGAGTACACCTATTATAAAAAAAAAAAAATATAGTATTAAGGTTCTCCCTTCATTGCTTGGTCATTCCATGTAGGCATCTGCCCACTGGCAGAGGCTGGAGATGCTGTGGAGGCAGTTTTTCTTGTGGCAGGGCTGTCGTGGGCAACCCACGCTCTGCAATACTCTCTTCAGACCAGAATTCCACAGCTGGAAAGTGGGATTCCGAACCACTACCAAAAATCCATGGCACCTCCGGAATCGGAACCCAGCAAACCTGTGACATCGAGTGACAGAAACTTAGCCATCACACCTGAGTGTTAAGATTAGGTATACTTTTAAAAAACAGCCTCATATCCTAAAATATAGAATGTAGTATTCACATCTAAAAAGAACAGATTAATTCATCTTGTAGAGAAAAATGTTGTACATGGGACTTTACATCTTGCTTATTTTTATTAACCTTGCATATGATTATAAATCTTGTATAATAAGAATATCCTCTCCATTTCACCTCTATTTTTGAGCCAATTTTAAAATATTTCATTTATTTTAAAGTAAAACTTTTTTTCTTCATAGATTTATCTATTTCTTTTAAACACCTTTTCCTCAGACTATTTTATTTTTAAACACTCTTTTCTTTTAGATATATTTATTTTGGGTATCATCCTTCTAGATATATTTTATTTTAAATACTTTTCCTCATATATATTATATTTATTTTAAGCATAATCTTTTCTTATAGATTTATATTTAAACACCTTTTCCTCTAGATTTTTATTTATTTTAAATACTTTTTCTTCTACATTTATTTATTTTAAGCACCTTTTCTTTGGGATTTCCATTGCGCACCTTTCCTCTCTCTGATACTATTTGGCTTCTAAACACTTTTTCTTTTAGATGTATTTTTTCTTATATTTTAAATATACTTTTTCTTCTTAAACATTTTATTTTTTATTATTTTTTTTAAACCCACTTCTTTTAGATTTATTTTATTTTAAAAGATCCTTTCTTTTCCTCCTCTTAGATTTATTTATTTTTTAAACAGACTTTTCTTTAGATACATTATATTTTAAATACTTTTTCTTCTTACATTTTATTTGTCACATAAAAGATTTTTCAAATAGATTATTTTATAAAACACTCTCTCTTCTAGATTTATTTATTTAAATACCTTCGCCCAGATTTATTTAATATTTTTAAACATCAATTTTACTTCAGAGAGTACACTATGCTAGAAACAACTGTATATTTTTTACATGGAAAACCTCCGCTCAAGAAAATGAGGCAATGAAAATCTTTTATATAGTATGTACAGAATAGATTATGTCTATCAGATACATCATATGGAATAAAAACAGCCCATCAGAATGCATCGATCATAATTTTTAACAAAAGCAATACATTTGGAAAGAATACACCCGCTGGGCTTTGATGTTTATATGCTGTCTCTGGCACTCACAATACACACACAAAGACACAGTGCCTGGAGAGAAGCTGTAAAGCCTTGAAATACAGTGCTGAGTGGAAGCGCCACAAATGATTTTATTCGTAACACAAAATCAACAAACTATATTAATTAGATTCCGGAATGATAAAAAAAATAGAAATTCTGATTAACTCAACTCGAAGTGAAATATCGAAAATTACCAACTTTCGAAACATACAAAAAAAAAGAAAACATTTTATCAGCGCAATAAAAAACCAGCACTTTCATTTTTTAAAGAGTAATTGTAGTTCAGACGGATGATTGGCTTCTTTCTTCATCAACGGCAATAAATCTTGAATTCGTTGAAAAGAATTCAGCCTCACAGAAAGAAGACAAAGCAAAGATCTGATAATAATACCGAATGTGTCACACCTCAAGATTGCGACACCACCTTCATTTCGCAGGAAGACCTGGGGGCCTTCCTCCTTCTGAATGGATGGTCTGAACTTGAAGATGCGATGAGAAGTCCAGAAAGCACATGGCTCTGTGTTGATGTCACGCACGGCTATTGTGTGACTTGACGTTTAATGATGATGAAATAATTACAAAGTGGACGCTGCTGCATTTCAAAGATTTCTTCAGAATGGGTTGAATGCAGTGTTTGCCAATCTCTTCCGATTCTATGTATTCTTAAGTTTTTATCTCGGAAGTAGCACTGATACTTATTTGAAGATTGAGACATAGTTCCATGAAGACATCATGATAGATTCTGTAGGATAGATTTTGTAATTGCTTTTATCAGACAGACTTTCTTAAATGTATGCCAGAATAATATTGTATCAGAATATTGAATGGAAATATGTGTTGAAATTTACTATACGTATAAAGGGCGATAAAACAGGATTCATTGCTTTCTAACATATAAAAGATTCATTGGCTTCATAAACAAGCGCATATTAATATGATTGCATGGCATGGTTTTTTTATTTTTTTTTTTTTTTGTTTCTTTTAAAATGTGTTAATAAATTCATAAGAATTGCAAACAATTTTACAATAAACTGTCACTCCTTCTGTAAAACACGTAAAGCGTGTAACACGTAGAATACGTAAAGTGTATTAATGAATTCAGATAGTTAATGGAATAATAATATTGTGTCAAAATATTGAATAGAAATATGTATTGAAATTTATGTATTAATGAAGATAAAACAGGATTCCTTCTTTTCTTAATTACATACAAAATATTCATTAGCTCCATAAAAAAAGTCCATCTTAAAATGATTGCATGGCAAAATCACGTTTATCATTAACAAATTTTTGTTTCATTTAAAACTTTAAAAATTTATCACATAAACTCACAAGAAATGTTGGTTACTTGCAGTCAATATTTCAATAAACTAGTCACTCCTTCTGTCAATAAATAAAGCGTGTTGATGAATTAATTTACTTCTTTAATATAGCCATATATCTACAGAATTTTGTATCTTGAAATCAATACTCTGTAATACCATTTATCATGCGATGAACTCGGATGTTTTAATGCATTAGAAAATAATAAAGTAAAAAAAAAAAAGGACGCATCAAAAAAAAATCATTATTTGATTGTAAAGAAATTTCGTACTCCAAAACTTTTCAATTCAACACACAAATGATTTTATTATATCACCGAGGGAATAATTAATACCGCTAAAGAGTTGCTGCTGACAGTGGGATGATGTGTAAAAAATACCAATGCTAGAAAGAAAATTCTATTTGAGTTCGATACCGTTCACACAATTCTCTTGCACCAATCCCATGTAAATAGGTTCAAACACATTTTGAGTGTATGTTCCCATTTCAGAGAGGATGTACCATTAAGCCAAATGAAAAAAAGGGTCATCAAATCAAAGGATAACTCTACATTTGGTTCGTAAAGATTCTACAGTTCGATGATGTTGGCAGGAAAGATTGAACCCTAACAAAAATACACCATTAGGAAGGCAGCAGTTAACCTAGGGACATGTTAAAGCTATAGAACAGAGTGATCGTCAGTTTGAATTTCAATGGTCCGTCGAGTTTCAGCTCATGACTACCTACCTATCATTTGTAGATGCTAAAGCACAGTCTACATTAGTTCTATGTTTATTGACAGTAATCGAATTGCTTTCAGAGAAATTGAGCCATGGTATTCAACGAAGACAGCACATTTTTTATGACAGAACAGTTATGGATTCTAACCTGACTCTCATCCACCACTCAATCCACACAATCAGAACTTATTGTTTAGAAAAGCCATCTTATTTGATAACCGAGTTGTCGTCAAATATTTCCTTGTAGTATGATGGAATATTTCTCTGTGTTACTTTTCATAAATGGCACCCTTCCCCTCTGCTTAATTGATTCAACACGATAATGCTAGACAGCTCACGGCAATCATATCCACTAATTGTCTTCGGACTTGTCAATATTGTCTCTTTCAATAGAGCATGTTTGATTTAGTTTAGTTTAGTATGTCTCTCTACGGCCACTTTGTGCCCACTATAGGCTAATTAGGCCGAGACCTACAGTTTAAAATTGTCTCCGAACCACATCCACAAACACCCATGCCAGTTAGAGCGACTAAGTTATGGTATAATCAGAGACATCTTCTTAACAGACTCCAAACATGCTTTTCTGGTCTTTGAAACCAGGAGCTTCAGGATCGAATCTAAGGATATCATGGATATTTGTTGGTGGTTCGGAATCCATATTAAACTGCAGTTTCGGTCTAATTAGCCTATAGTGTACACAAAATGACCGTAGAGCGACAAGCCAAACCAAACCAATCGTAGGTCTAACTGGACAGTTGGAGAAAGTCTGGCAAGGAAACACCAAAAACAGGAGGACATCCATCAACACTATGAATCAATGTCAAACCGACAACAATTTACAAAAAAGTATCAGAGGGGAATAAATGTTTTATTTATTGGTTTAAACAGCATCTTCTACGTAAAACATTCATTTTCTGTCAAATTGAATATATTTTTCGCTATATATACACTGAAGTGACAAAAGTCATGGGATACCTCTTGCAATATCGTGTCGGCCCTCCTTTCGCCCGGCGAAGTGCAGCAACTCGACGTGGCATGGACTCAACAAGTCGTTGGAAGTCTTCTGCAGGAATATTGAGCCATGCTGTCTCGATAGACGTCCATGTTTGTGAAAGCGTTGATGGTGCAGGATTTTGGCCACGAACAGACCTCTCGATGATGTCCCATAAATGCTCGACGGGATTCATGTCGGGCGATCTAGGTGCCCAGATCATTCGTTGGAATTGTCCAGAATGTTCTTCAAACCAATCGCGAACAGTTGTGGCCCGGTGACATGGCGCATTGTCATCCATAAAAATCCCATCGTTGTTTGGGTACATGAAGTCCATGAATGGCTGCAAGTGATCTCCAAGTAGCTGAACTAAGCATTTCCAGTCAATGTTCGGTCCAGTCGCACCAGAGGACCAAGTCCATGACATGAAAAAACAGCCCACACCATTACGGAGTCACCACCAGCTTGAACAGTGCCTTGCTGACAGTTTGGGTCCATGGCTTCGTGGGGTCTGCGCCACACTCGAACAGTACCATCAGCTCTTATCAACTGAAATCGTGACTCATTGGACCAGGCCACGGATTTCCATTCATCTAGGGACCAACCGATATGCTCACGTGCCCACGAGAGTCGCTGCAAGCGATGTCGTTCTGTCAGTAAAGGCACTCGAGTCGGTCTTCTGCTGGAATAGCCCAAGAAAACCAAATTTCTCCGCACAGTTCTAACAGACAAGTCCCTTGTACGACCCACATTGATTTTCTGCGGTTATTTGACGCAGTGTTGCTTGTCTGTTAGAATTTACGACTCTTTGCAGACGTCGCCGGTCTCGGTCGTTAAGTGCAGGCGGTCGACCACTGCGCTGTCCATGGTGGGATGTTATGCCTGAAATGTCATACTCTCCCGGCACACTCTTGACACAGTGGATCTGGGAATGTTGAATTCTAACGATTTCCGAAATGGCATGACCCATGCGTCTAGCTCCAACTAACATTCCGCGTTCAAAGTCTGTTAATTCCCGTCGCGGTCATCATCACGTCAAAACCTCTTCACATGAATAACTTGAACAGAAATGAAAACTCTGCGAAAGCACTGCGCTTTTATACCTGTTCTACGCGATGCTACTGCCATCTGAAAATTTGCACATTGCTATCCCATGACTTTTGTCACTTCAGTGTATATACCATATCAACCAATTTTTTCAATTCGGATTACTCATTTTGAATCATTTTTTTTTTATAATTTTATAAAAAAAAATTTTCTATCGAAATGATGATAATGAGTATGATGTTTAAGTACAGTGTTTGTTTGTAGATATTATTTACGTGATTACATCAAATGAAATTAAATAACCGATTTCATTACGGATTGACCCGATTTGAATAAGCGATAAGGAAAAACTTGATACATTAATCAGATAAAGTATTTGTTTGTAAATTAGAAGGCTGCAATTCGATCGTATAAGAGCTATAGAATTACATTCGAGTCGTTCCTATCTGTATTATGTAATATACTAAAAGGGATCATGATTAAGAAAAAAATGAATGTATAATTAATTGCCTTTATCTAATTTATCCAAATAGATACCAATCTCTTAAATTATCTAAAAGAGCAAATTTTACATAGCGCATTGTAGGAGTTGAGATTTAGATGGAAATTAATCAAACATAAAATTCATAAATAAATATAAAATAAATGTATGGGATACCTCCTGAATAATTTTAGTATTTTTATCTTTGATTTTTCTTAATATATAATTTGTACAATAATATTTATTACGTTTTTATCTATTGTTTTATTTATTCAATTGTCACATTTTTTATTTTAATACATTGAGAAGAAAAATAAAAAAAATGAATTGTTATGGTATTGTAAATAGAAATTTCGTATTTTTTATTAATTTCTATTTTTAACAAACATTCAGAGAAAAACAAATTCTTGATAATTTATTTGAGATTTTGATTAACAATTTTCTTTAAATAACGATATTTAACAAACATTACCATTTTTTAACAATTTACTTTAAATTAAAAAAATTATAATTCTAGCCACCAGATGGGATCGGATGGCAGAAAATCGTTTCTGTTTAATTAAATTGCATTAATTAGGAAAAATTTACAGTTTAAAAAAATAAATAATTATATTTTGACTAGACACGAAGCTGAAGAATAAATAACTCAAGTGAAAAATTTGGATAAAGTGTTATAGTTAGCTACATACGAATATCATGCATACACACATGCAAATAGTCATTTCGAAAAGAAATGTGTATTTCTAACATTAACATGTGTTTTAATGTTTAACGTAAAAATTTATGATGTATTAAAAATATCTATTATGATACCGTAGAGAAAAAGATATATAGTATCGACTTGAAGAAAATGACGCCATGGTAATATGAGACTAGACAATCTCATTCGATAACCGCTAAGTAAAATAGTTTTTATGAATATGTCGTGTAATGTTTAACAATAGGTTATATTAGTAATAGCAGAAAAGTTCTAATTTATTTGAAATGCATTTTATTAGAAAATTAAATTCATTTGTTTTTATAATATGAGAATAGACAATCTCATTCGATAACCGCTAAGTAAAATAGTTTTTATAAATATGTCGTGTGATGTTTAACAAGAGGCTATATTAGTAATAGCAGAAAAGTTCTAATTTATTTGAAATGCATTTTATTAGAAAATTAAATTCCTTTGTTTTTATAATTCACGAGCATATAAGTAAAAAGTATTTTTTTTGCTACAGATTTGGAGTATATATATATATATATATATTGATTTGGTTTGTCGCTCTACGGTCATTTTTTGCACACGAGGCTAATTAGCCTGGGATCTACAGCTTAACGTGGATTCCGAACAACTTAAAAACAACCATGCCACTTCCAGGATTGCACCAGTGATGATTATTTTCTAAATACCTTGTATTTGAAACAGTAATAACTACAAATGATATGAGACAAAATAATTGCCGTAATTTTAACATCATATTTAAGTTAAATATTATAAAATTTGTAATATCCTTCTTGTAATCAGCGTTTATTCTTTAAAAAACTTCAGAATTTCGGCCTTGCGAACTGCATACCGTTCACTGACATTTTCAAAGAAATTAATTTCAAAATGATTTTCGCCAACAAATTTCGACAAAACGTTGAGTGGGAGATAAATTAATATTCTTTCCAACAAGAAATAAGGAACATAATAATTGTGGACGTCAAAAGAAAGCAGGAATTTTATAAAATCATACAAAATACGCGTTCATATGTTCTTCATACATCGATGAGTGATAGTGGTCTAAAAGGTCTTGGAATGAAATTATAGATAATTTAAAATGCTTTACAGAAATTCAAATTAATGAAATCAATAAAATTAACTATGGCACTGATAAAAATTTACAACTGTTTAGCAAATACAACTCGGAGAAATGTCGCCTCTTGTTTTCACCTCTTTAGCCAATACGACTCGAAAAATGTCGTCTCTTGTTTTCACCTTTTTGGTAAATACGACTGGGAAAAATATCGTCTCTTGCTTTCATCTTTTTTAACAAATACGACTCCGGAAAAATGTCGTCTTTTGTTTTCACCTGTTTAGGAAATACGACTCGAAAAATGTCGTCTCTAGTCTTCACTTCTTTAGCCAATAGGACTCGGAAAAATGTCTATTGTTTTCACCTTTTTAGTAAATAAGACTCGGTAAAAAATGCCGTCTCTTGTTTTCACCTTTTTGGTAAATACGACTTTGAAAAATATCGTCTCTTGCTTTCATCTTTTTAACAAATACAACTCGGAAAAATGACGCCTCTTGTTTTCACCTCTTTTGCCAATACGACTCGAAAAATGTCGTCTCTTGTTTTCACCTTTTTTTGGTAAATACGACTGGGAAAAATATCGTCTCTTGCTTTCATCTTTTTAACAAATACGACTCGGAAAAATGTCGTCTTTTGTTTTCACCTGTTTAGGAAATACGACTCGGAAAAATGTCGTCTCTAGTCTTCACTTCTTTAGCCAATAGGACTCGAAAAATGTCTATTGTTTTCACCTTTTTAGTAAATAAGACTCGGTAAAAATGCCGTCTCTTGTTTTCACCTTTTGGTAAATACGACTTTGAAAAATATCGTCTCTTGCTTTCATCTTTTTAACAAATACAACTCGGAAAAATGACGCCTCTTGTTTTCACCTCTTTTGCCAATACGACTCGAAAAAATGTCGTCTCTTGTTTTCACCTTTTTGGTAAATACGACTGGG
Organism: Caerostris extrusa; assembly: GCA_021605095.1. NCBI lineage: Eukaryota > Metazoa > Arthropoda > Arachnida > Araneae > Araneidae > Caerostris > Caerostris extrusa. The sequence goes on from BPLR01003053.1 coordinate 25,364, forward strand.
AAAAATATCGTCTCTTGCTTTCATCTTTTAACAAATGCGACTCGGAAAATGTCGCCTCTTGTTTTCACCTCTTTTGCCAATACGACTCGAAAAATGTCGTCTCTTGTTTTCACCTTTTTGGTAAATACGACTGGGAAAAATATCGTCTCTTGCTTTCATCTTTTTAACAAATACAACTGGAAAATGACGCCTCTTGTTTTCACCTCTTTTGCCAATACGACTCGAAAAAATGTCGTCTCTTGTTTTCACCTTTTTGGTAAATACGACTGGGAAAATATCGTCTCTTGCTTTCATCTTTTAACAAATACGACTCGGAAAAATGTCGTCTTTTTGTTTTCACCTGTTTAGGAAATACGACTCGGAAAAATGTCGTCTCTAGTCTTCACTTCTTTAGCCAATAGGACTCGGAAAAATGTCTATTGTTTTCACCTTTTTAGTAAATAAGACTCGGTAAAAATGCCGTCTCTTGTTTTCACCTTTTGGTAAATACGACTTTGAAAAATATCGTCTCTTGCTTTCATCTTTTTAACAAATACAACTCGGAAAAATGACGCCTCTTGTTTTCACCTCTTTTGCCAATACGACTCGAAAAAATGTCGTCTCTTGTTTTCACCTTTTGGTAAATACGACTGGGAAAAAATATCGTCTCTTGCTTTCATCTTTTTAACAAATACGACTCGGAAAAATGTCGTCTTTTGTTTTCACCTGTTTAGGAAATACGACTCGAAAAATGTCGTCTCTAGTCTTCACTTCTTTAGCCAATAGGACTCGGAAAAATGTCTATTGTTTTCACCTTTTTTAGTAAATAAGACTCGGTAAAAATGCCGTCTCTTGTTTTCACCTTTTTGGTAAATACGACTTTGAAAAATATCGTCTCTTGCTTTCATCTTTTAACAAATACAACTCGGAAAAATGACGCCTCTTGTTTTCACCTCTTTTGCCAATACGACTCTGAAAAATGTCGTCTCTTGTTTTCACCTTTTTGGTAAATACGACTGGGAAAAAATATCGTCTCTTGCTTTCATCTTTTTAACAAATACGACTCGGAAAAAAATGTCGCCTCTTGTTTTCACCTCTTTTGCCAATACGACTCGAAAAATGTCGTCTCTTGTTTTCACCTTTTTGGTAAATACGACTGGGAAAAATATCGTCTTGCTTTCATCTTTTTAACAAATACAACTCGGAAAAATGACGCCTCTTGTTTTCACCTCTTTGCCAATACGACTCGAAAAATGTCGTCTCTTGTTTTCACCTTTTTGGTAAATACGACTGGGAAAAATATCGTCTCTTGCTTTCATCTTTTAACAAATACAACTCGGAAAAATGACGCCTCTTGTTTTCACCTCTTTTGCCAATACGACTCGAAAAAATGTCGTCTCTGTTTTCACCTTTTGGTAAATACGACTGGGAAAATATCGTCTCTTTGCTTTCATCTTGCGCTAATCTGACTCGGAAAAATGTCGTCTTTTGTTTCACCTGTTTAGAAATACGACTCTCGGAAAATGTCGTCTCTAGTCTTCTCTTCTTTAGCCAATAGACTCGGGAAAATGTCTATTGTTTTTCACCTTTTAGTAAATAAGACTCGGTAAAAATGCCGTCTCTTGTTTTCAGCAAAGTTCAGAATTTCATATATCTTTTGATTTCCATTATCTTAAATTTATAACAATTTTTAAAAAAATCAAAAGCGTTCTTTGAAAATTAAAAACATGTTGTAATTTTTTTGGTATAGGTATAAAAACAGAATTTGATATGAATATGATTTTTTTAAAGAATAAACACGAATCGCCTACGGATTATATGATATAATTTATTTTTTTCCAGGCTGTCAATTAAGGCTGCTGATTTTAGACAATAAATAACGATATATCTTTTTCTATGTCCAGAATTATTTTAGATATTAATCTGTATTATAATACTCAAAATCTATTGGAAAAACTATCGTTATTGGGACAGAGTTTATCCTCAACAAATCTTTCTGTAGATAACGTACACAAAGACAGTAATTATGCAATTACTTGCATCTATTGAATTCTAAAAGTCCCAAACTACCATACTTTGTGATAAGTCAATTAGATTTGTTTATTCTCCATCACCCCCTGCAAGACAAGCCCAATTCCTACACCATGCTTTGCTGCGTGCAGCAATTCATATCACTCACTAATAATGGCCAGGTTGAAAAGTGAAACAGGTTATATATCCACTATCTTAAATTTATAAAAAAAATTTAAAAAATATTGTGACATC
>BPLR01003054.1:0-90967 GCA_021605095.1 Caerostris extrusa
TGGCAGTTTCCCTGCACTTTCTTTTTATATAAATCATGAGAGGCAAAATTATTGACAACATATATTATAGGAAATTTTCCTTATAATATATCTTAACACGTATTGACTTTCTTAATATAGACTTCTCTTTTTATAATATAGACTTTGAGTTTTTCTCCTTAAAGTAGATAGACATGAAAACATTTAAGTGTAAATGTTTTTTAAATATGTATATTCTATATAAACTTCTATTGTGTTCCTGACAAACAATTTTTGGCATTTTAGTGTAAGTGTCACAGATTAATGTCTTATTTTCAAAATTATGTATCTTTAGGTGAAGTAGGGCCAAATTCTAACTGAATCTTCTGGTCCTGTGTCAAAAGAAATTGAAGATGAAGCAAACAGTTACTTCCAAAGAATATACAACCATTCTGCTCAAGCATCTTTACCCATTGAAGAAGTGTTGGATATGTTGAAGAGATTTCAAGAATCCCCCATTCAAAGAGAAAGGGTAAGTTTTGAAAGACTGAAGAACCCAGTCTTAACAATTTAATGTTGACAAATTTTTGTTGTTACATTGATGAAATATTTTTGGTAATGTAATACTAAATAAAAAGCATTGGGCCTTTGACACATGGTGCACTTTTTCACCACAAACTTTTGTTTCACTTACATCTTCTTAAATCAGTCGTATTTTTGCTGAATATTGTATTTCTGAATTTTTTCAAATTCATGTAATATATTTTTTCCTTTAATTTATGTATTTAATAACTAGAAAAATCCATATAATATAAATTTCAACTTAAAAAAAAAATCTGCTGTTTTCTATGAAAGTTATTGTAATGAATGGAAATATAAGAAAAATCATCTACCATAGAACTATATAAAGTTTTTGTATTTGCATATTTTTTATGAGACAAAAATTGCTCAACTACTACATCAAATTAAAAAAACATAACATTTAATTATCTTTTTTTTTTTTTTTTTTTTTAACTTGTTCTATTAATAACTAATAATGTTGCTATTATTTTAATTTTATCTATGTTTGTTGTTTTAAAAACAAGTATCACACACATTTTTTCATATGCATATGTGTTTTTGAATTATTCATAATGGTTACAATTGGAATAAAATATTTCAGAAAAATATTAACTTCAATTTTTTGCAAGAGATGCAAACTGTTGACATTTTCAGTAACATGTTTCTATTTGAGAAGAACACCAATTTGCATTGAAGAATTATTAGAACAAAAAAAAAGGATAGAAAACAAAATGTTGAATGAGAAAGTTGATGGGCTCCTATCTTAAGTGAAAAATAATCATCAGCAGATTTTTGAACATTCATAAGCTACCCAATCCGAAAATGTCCCTATTTTCATATTCCAAAATTCAACTTTTCCCAGATTGTTTACTTCTCCATTTCTGAAATAAATGTGCTTAAAAATTTCTATAGTTTTTGTGGTCAGTAATAAAATGCAAGGACCCTATAACAATTTCTTTCATATTTTATGTAGATTTGTAGGGGTTTATTCATGCTCACTCTTCAAAAATTTTATACATAATTAAGGAAATTTCAATGATACCCTTAATAACCTGAGCACAAATTTAATATTACTTCAATACAATCATTTTATGTTAGAGTTAAAGCAATTACCCGACACAGAAGGATTTCATTGTAGATTCTCTGCAAACTGCAATAGTTGCCTTGCAGCAATCTGACATAGCAACCATTGCAGAATGCAGCTTCTGAATATAATAATAATGGCCAAGATTGTAGAACCAAACCCTCATCATACTACCTGTAGTTTAATCTTGATTGTTGATTATTTTACAGTTTTTCCCCCATATGTGATGTGATATGATGTAAAAAAGATTGTTAAATTTATATTGAAGTTTACAGTTGTGTTGCAACTGAAAATAATGGTAAAAAATACTGGGACATATAGGCAAAACTGTTTAAAAAATATATCTTTATGTTAGAAAAGGCTTACTTGATTATTTATATATATATATATTTAGGCCTGGTTTCATATCTGACACAAATTTTCCTTTTATTTTTCCTTATCCAGACATTAATTTTTCTTTCCTATCTTCTGACAGTCAAATGATCCTAAATTTTCTCAATAAGATTGAGATCTGGACGGTATTATGAGTTTTAATTATTTTTGGCAAATTATATAAGATTAAAACCGCAAATATGAACATTATTCAGATAAAGTTTATAATGTTGCAGTATGCCTATTTTTTTTTTTAATGCTATGCTCTAAATTTCCTTTTTAAGATATTTAAATGCATGAATTTGTCCTACAATAAAATGTAACATTGTTGTAAACATATATTATTTATAATTTTTTAATGAAAAAATTATTTCTATATTCTATAATTTCTTTTATTAACAAATCCTTGAAATGTTATATATTTTCAAAGTTCCATTTCTTGTATTAAACATTATTTGCATGCTTATTAAAATTTCTATTTAGGAGGTGTGTAACTGCATGATTAAGAATCTTTTTGAAGAGTACAGATTTTTTCCTCAATATCCTGACAAAGAACTGCAAATTACAGGACAACTTTTTGGAGGAATTATTGACCAAAATTTAGTGAGGTAAACTTTATTTATTTCATTTAGTTACTTAAAATTACATAATTACTATTGTTGTAATAAGTGCAAAAATTATATTCTTATAATTATTAATTAGAATTGCTTATTTAAATATAGTGATAAGTAGTAAGTTGTTAAACTAACCCATTTACTACAAAATTTTTAACTCTCTACTCTTTCATTTACTCTGAAAGTTTTAACTCTCTACTTCCACTTCCAATGTGATGGTTATAATTTTTTATTTTACTTTGAATAAATAATTTATGAATCAAATTATCTTTTAATACGTATTAAATTAATCAAATATTATTAAGATACAAAACAAGCATTAGTGAAATTTAATCGAATATGTGTTTTACTTACAAATTTTTTATAAAAAGTTAAATATATAAATGTTGGGAATCCTTAAAATAAACATATAAAATCTTTTAAGATATGTCAAATATGTAAATCCTATTTTTATTTGATACATATTTATAATTTCTTTTCAGTGAAAATCAACTATTAAAAAATAGTTAATTTTAATTTAGTAAAACCTATACCCCATAAATCTCTTATTGAAAAGGAAATCGAAATTTAAATTTTAAATCTGTAATTTCTTATTATAGAGAAATCATGAATCATTCTGAAATTCACAATAATAAAACTTTGTATTTTAAAATATTAAAAAATTATTTTTATTAATATTATTTTTTTATTGATAGTATTTGAAAAGAAAGTTGGTTCTCTACTATGAAGTTGTAAATTACAAATATTAAACTAAAATTAAGACTTTCTTCAATGCCCCATGAAGAAAAAAATTATGGCTTAATCAGAGAATTTACTTCAGTATTGCTTAACTGAAGAGCTATAGCTTTGCATCCATTTTAGTGTAGTGTCATTGCTTCTCTAATTTTCTTTAGAGTTTACTGCTTTAGATAACATTCAGAAATTTAAAGCTTGATATATTTAAAGAAATACTTCTCTGGACTGATAGACCTTAATATTCTTAAATGTTTCCATTTAACATGATGACATTTACCATTGACATGATAAATGTCATCATGTTTCACTTGACATCAAAATCATGTCAATGGTAAATCTGCAGAATGTTTTTTTAACACATTATATTTAATCATGAAGAGATTTGAGCCCTTTTTCTTAATAAGGAACCATTTTAAAGACGGGGAAAATTGGGAAAATATTTTTTATAAAAAGTTGCAACATTTATTTGTAAGATATAAAAGTTAAAGATTTTAACTGAGAATAGTAAAAGTAAGCATGACATTAGATATTTTGATGAAAATTATTTATTTTATTAATAATCTCACTTTTCAAAATTGTATAATTTCAGCTACCTCAGTCTAGGTTTAGCCCTGAGATATGTGCTTGAATCTGTGAAAAAGCCAGCTAACACCAGTAAGATGTTTTTCTTTGGAGTAACAGCCATGGACAGATTTAAAACAAGGTAGGATTTCTTCTAAATTATTGGTAGTTATTTGAACAAAAAAATTTCATGTAGTCAGGATTTTAAAGAACAGGCCATAATAGGCCAAAAAAGGCTCAATAAAATAAATTTGTAATAAGGGTAGCTGCTAAGAAAAAAAAAAAACTAATATTAGCTTTTCTAATTTTTATTTATATTTTATCTAATGATTTCTGAAAATAGAGTTTTTAATTCATTAATGACTGCCATTTAGAATTTGAAGAATGTTGTCAATTATACAGATGGAAATTATTAATTTAATTTTATTAATAACATTTCTATTTAGAGATGTGTTTTAAAGGTTAATTTAATAATTACTTGGCATTGTGTATTTTATTGACAAATAAATAGTCAAGCATGTTTAACATGTTATTTATGTTTATTTTTGTTTGTTAGTACCAATACTCTCAATCTACTCCAGAAAATTATTTTATTTTGCTTTTAACAAACCAGAATAAAGAAATTAACTAACCAAGTTCAGTGCAATATTCATATTTAGTAATTTGTTTTTCATTATAGTTATATTTGAAGAAAGTTAAGGAAGTACTTTTTTCTAGATTAAAAGATTACCCTGCTTATTGCCAACATCTTACTACAATACCTACTTTCAATGATCTACCACAACATTTGATTGAAGTAAGTATATTTGTTTTGAGTAGTATGGTTTTTTTTTTTTTTTTTTACCTTAAATATAACATCTTGTCATTTTATTATAATAAGCATTGAATTTTTGAAAAGTTGTTAATTTAGTATGCATAATAATTTTGTAATTACATAAGTTTGAACTTATCAGGTTATATAATAGATTGAATACCTTGCTCTTAAATCTCTATTGTATGTAAAAAGTTGCATATACTCTATCAATGTGTCAATTAACCAAATGAATATTTAATCTCTCAGTTCTTCATTGTTATGCAACCAATGCCATTACTTCCTAAATCTAATTATTACTTAGGTCAAAAATTGAATGCATCGTTTTGTTCCCACAAGCAGAAAAATCACTATGGAGTGGAAATGTGTAGATCAGATAACAATTTAAGACTAGACACTTTGCTAAAAATTATGATTGCCCTATTACATGATTTGTATTATATAATTCTGCTAGATTTCTTGGTTCCATGGGCAGGCCATTCATTCAGATCGTCATTCTGATTTTTTTGAAAGCATTATGTGGAGTCATTTGATGAAAATAACCAATTTGATTGGTAGTTGAAATGTTATACCAACCCAGTTAGTATTACATTTCAAATAGGTGTGTGAATATCCCCATATAGACATGATTTTTCCTTTCCACAACTTGTAACATCGTTTAGGATAAAATTCTCTTCCAGTGATGAAGTGCACTTAGTTCCCAAGATCTGACTATTATATATCTAGATAATTGATTATTTCTACAGGATCAAATTAGGCAAATTTATCATGTAATCTAAATTCTTCAAGCAATGAGATTAGAAAATGTGCTACTAGCTTTTAGGCTATTCTTTTGTATTTGCTATTTCTTATTTGGCCCTTTTTTAATGATCCATCCTTATATTTACTGAAGCTAACAACATTAGATTATATCTTCTATTTATTTATATAAACTAAATGTAAAACTAGTTGAATATATGGAAAACTAAATGTATTGTAATAGAAAAATGTAGGAGACATGATGTACTTAATTAATCCGTCTTTTTCAAATCATGGAGCTGAAAGCATTCTTTTTAGTCTTTCTGAAGAGCTATAGCCAGTAACAAGTGGAATTTTGTTCGAGGAAAGTTGGAGGACTTTAATGTCCATCTCTACCAATAAAATCTGTCAATGTATATTGCAGTCATTGATATAAATCAATCAAACTTTATTACTTCATCTTCATAAATTAAGGCATTATTGCCTTTAAAGCTCTCAGTTTCTGATTCTTATCAAGCGTTTTGCAGGGTGGTAGCAAACGATTCGGAATTAACCCATACTTATATTGCATATTGATAAATTGTTGTGTTGTTAAACCATAAATTAAAATGTGTCAAAAAAATTGTAAAAAATAAATATTTTGTGAGTCACAGTCATTTCATGAAACATTAAATAATTTTCAGTCAAGGTTAATAATGCTGTAATGGTTGATTTCTCTGGCATTGGAGATCCTGTAGGGGATCCCTGCTTTTCTCCATATGAAAATGCATCGAGAATCAGTTGTTAATCTGAATTAGAACTCATCAGTGATGAAAATTGTCTCCCTTTGATTCGTGGTCCTAACCCTATAATCTATACACCATGGTAAATGGGCTCATTTGTTCACAGAAGTAAGTGGGACCCAACAGCCCTTTCATGAAGTTTTCTGAAACAGTAACACTTGAAACTCGTCTTCCTCTAAACCACATAGAAGTCACGAGAGAGCTGAGAAGCTGTAGCATCCCTGTTGTAATAGACTAATCGTGATCTGTGGTCGTCATGGCTCATGGACGACCTTGCCCAGGCTTTCTCTCGATATATCTTGTTTATTGAAACTTTTCCAAAAGTTGGACACGACGGCGGGCATTATATTTGAAATAATCAACTCCCTAGAAATCTGGGTTGGAGACAGACTTATCTTCTAGCCTCCCAATGAATTGACATTTCATTTCATCATCTAAATGTTGAATTAATTTTTGAATTTAATTGATTACTGTAAAAAACACAAATTGAGTGAGGTGTGCGAGTTAATGAAATGCTTATTTTGTCACATGCGCTTATAGAACTTGTTCCTCTACTAACTTCCTCCACACACTATTTGCCCCACACACTATCTGTTTACATATTCAGCATTCAAGATTTGAACCTCTGCTTCAAAGCAGTAGTTTTATATTTTGTGTAATTCTTGTAAAATTCACAAAATATGCAAATTCTCTTAGTTTTGGTCATAGAAATTTTCAAATATTTTAATTTATAAGATAAATTTATCACATGTGTAAGTATATCACTTCAGAAAATGTTTTTCAACTAATAAGATTTTTCAAAAAACAAATATATATATTTTTTAATTAGTACAATGCGATTTCATCCTAAAACAAGTTGTTTCTCATATCTTACCTTGCACTTCTGAGAAATACAGGCAACTTTTGATGTTAAAGCATTCTTAAATTTGTTCAACTTGATCAAATAAAAAGAAAAATCAAAGTAGTCAGGGTTTATAAGAATTTTCAATGTAATTCTATAGATATTTGAAAATTAATTTTTATTGCCCAATATTTATGGTGTTCTTGTTGAGCTTTTGTAAGTTTTCTTACTTAAAAATTATGTAAACTTGTTTTTGCTATTGAATTTTCTAAATCTTTATTGTAGAAATGTAACAAATAGTGAGCCATATTATATCAAAAATAAAACTTATACTATAAGTCACCTATGCAATTTTATATAATATATATCTGTATTTATTTGTAATATCTTTATATAACAGTACATTGAATATGGTGCAAGGTCTCAAGAACCACCTTCTCAGAGTAATAGGCCTGCAATTACAGCACCTCCCATATCTCAAGTGTTAAGCACCACATCCACATTTCCAAGTGCTACACAGGCACCAAGTTTACCACCTGTAACGACTACAACTACCACCGTTACAATAACAACAGCTTCTACCAAGCCGACTGTGCCACAAAAGGTTGGTAGAATTTTATATCTATACATCCTTTAAAATTTGTTTGAAATGATAAATTATATATTTCTGTTTAAATAACCCTTTCTGTAATTCATAAAGAAATCATTATTTTCAACAAAACTATAAAACAATAAAATGTTTATTACCTGTCATGCCAGACACATATGATAAACCAGAAAAACATTTTTATCCTTCCTAAATTATTTCCAATACTATTATAGTTGACTCATGTACATGGGTTAATAACTAAATTTTTTAATAACTTCCTACAATATTTCTTCTACTATTGAACAAAATTTTGTAATGAAGTTTAATAATTACATTAAGAACAATGCAAGCCTTTATTCAAATAAAAGAAATTCTAACGAACAAACTATTTATCATTATTTACTAATCTTTTACTTGCATTACTTTGATGGGAGAGATTATTGTCTAATTTACAAACATTGCATAATAGATATGTGGGCAAAAATTTATAATATTAAATTATTCAAATTTCTTATTGCATTGATTGAATGAAAAAAAGAGACTGGAAAAAAAAAGAATAATAATGATATAAACAGATTTTTTTCATCAACCTTAATGTATATAATTCCTTATCAATCAATATTTTTGATAAATGTAAAGAATTCCAATTCAATGCCAGTTGATTTAACCCTGGACTCTAATCACCATCTGAATACACTGTAACATTAATAAAGGTTGTAGAAATAATTTTATATGCAACAATATAGAAGGGAACTTCAGAGTGCTCTGATTCATTGCTTTTATTTATAAATTCTGTGTACATTATTGTTCCTAAAATCTTGTGTATTTTAGACATTTTCACACAGTTCTTTTAAAGAAATAACACTATTAACACAGTTAAATTCCACATCACTGTTTCATCTCGTCACACTCTAATTATTAGTAATTGTCTTACACCTCATCAATTGTTATATTTTTTTCTGTAACTAAAAGAAATTGGATGTTTCATACATTACTTCAAAAGTAATTTTATACATTTTTACAGCCATCTATTGCGAATGCTACTAATATCGACACACTGTTAGGTGCGACTGAGAAGGATGAGAAGTTGGTTGTTCCTCAGAATCAATTCAAGATAAAGCAGCATTTATTGTCAATAATTTGTCTCAATCAAATTTAATTCCAAGGTTAGTTTTGATCTTTTCAATAAAGTTTTGATATTTTTATGGTCAACATTGATATAAACATCTTTTAAAAGTAGACATTATTTCACTGTTTCATGAAAAATTAAAAGCAATCATAAATCTCATTGTTACCCCAGCAACAAATTTAATATTGTGCATAAAATTTTTCTTGTTAGGGTATTTTTTGACATTCTGCTACAAAAAAAAAAAAAAAGGTTTTGTTATACAATTTTCGAATACTTGACTATGAAATAATCTTTAATAAAATTTTTAGTGCATTTTTTATTAGTTTATAATTTTAATTTTTTCTTTTCAGACTGAAGATTTCCGAGAATTAATGAATGAAGAATACTGGCCCTGGACATCCCAATACATTGTCATGAAAAGAGCTTCAATTGAACCCAATTTCCATAACTTATACTCAAATTTCCTGGATACTTTAAAATTGCCTGACCTCACAAAGCTGGTCATTAAAGAAACTTTCAGAAACATAAAAGTTTGTCAATTCACTATGTTTAAAATTATCTCAAATTTTTATACTACTAGCATTTACCTAGAATTTCAACCATTTTTAGTCCCAATAATAATAATCACTTATCCAGACATTATGCCTTTTTACACAAAAGTTTAACACATTTTGTATTACTACAATAAATTGCTTTTCACATTTTTGCTGATCATTCATCTCTATGCATACTGAGGGTTGGTTAAGAAGATTATATTGGTCATTATGAGAATATAATCATTTTGGGTTGTTCCTTTTTTTTTCCGTATTATTAAAGGAAACTGCTTTTAAATTTCAAATTTATTTAATGTTGAATGAAGATGTTATCAATTAATATTTTAAATATAAATATTTAATGTAGTTTTTATATTTTTAAACATATGTTTTATTCAATTCCTTTTATTAGCTCACACTCTCCCTATATATATCTTGTTCAAATTTTCAATCATTAATAAAGTACTTTTTTATTCATCCACTCGAGTTCAAATACATTTTTTGAACTTGTAGTGGATGACACTTGATGTTATACAGTTTTTCAAATATTAATTTAATTTAATTAGTTTAAGTTTTTTTAGATTTAAGTTGCATGTATCTAATAATAGATATTTCAGAAACATAAAAGTGTGCCAATTCTCTGTTTTTAAAATTATCTCAACCTTTTTAGTTACAATAATAATTATTTATCACTTATCCAGGAATTATTTTTTTTGTATATGGAGGTTTTATAAAATTTGCATTGCTGCAAAAAATTGCTTTTCATATTTCTGCTGATCGTGCATCTCTGTCCATACTGAGGATCAGTTAAGAGATTATAGTGGTCAGTATGAGAATGTAATCGCTTAGGTATTTTTTTATCATTAAAGGAAACTTTTAAACTTCAAATATTATCGATTAATATTGTAAATATAAATATTTAATGTGGTTTTTATGTTTTTGAACATTTGTTTAATTTGAATTGTAACTTTTGTTTATCTAGTTGGTATTGTTATATCATATACAATTAAATATGGAAAATAAGAAAAATTCATTTTCTAATACATTTAATTTTTAACAATTTTTACATAACGATTTTTTAAAAATATTTTCCTTGTAATTTAAAAATTTCTTGTTTTTGCTAAATTTAAATTTAATTTACTAAAACTAATTTTTAAAATATTCTTAATCAAATTTTTCCTTCATTTAGGTGTTACTTGAAGTGATAAAGTTATTGCTAACTTCTCTGATAGATCTCTATTAAAAAATTTAGGTCATTGGTTAGGTATTTTGACATTAGCGAAGTGTAAACCTATACTTCAAATTGTAAGTATAAAAATTAATTATTCTTTATTTAATAAAACTTTCATAATAGTATAATAATAATTTATTGATCTTGGTCAAATGATCTCAAAAATTATAGCTTTTGAGTTTCTATCAGGAATGTTTTTAGGAATATTCTAAAATTACATTTTACCATTTAAAAATTTACATAATACCCTTTTTTAAAATTATTATATTATAAATAATTATTATTATTATGATTACTTCTACATTTCTTGGATTAGTATAAGAATACTGGTATTAGATGAGATATGTTATTGGATTTCATGTTAAATCTAAGGTGATTATATTTTTATAAATTTGACTTAAAACCTTTAGAAATCTTCATATTATAGTTTTTGATTAGAAAATGTGATGGAGCAGTAAAATTTGTTTCACATACAATTTCAGAGTATGTGGAATGTACTCTAGAAAATTTTGTGTTGATTAAAATCATCCATGTTTCAATTGTTATTGTATACTATTTTTATATGTGTATAATTTTGAACTACTTATAGTGAACATTGACTGACATATAATGTTTAACACCCAAATATATACTGTTGCAGATGACATCAATTAAATTTATACATACTTTTTAATCAGTCACAGCCACCATCCTATTCTCCCTTCTCTATTTCATAATTGTTGAAAAGTTTCCTTATTGCTAAAAAAAAATATTTCATGTGTGTATATGCCTGACCATAATATAATGTATGTGATGTCTGAACAAAATATTTATTATTTTTAAAGATAACTTTAATGGAAATAAGTGCAACTGAGAAGAAACATTAGCATCTATTATTGTTTTAAAATTTACACCTGTTAAATAAATAAAAATGTATTTTACCGCACATTTCTCTGAATATAAGAAATATAAATTGTCAAAAATTCCACAATAATTTCCCGTGAACTAAAGATGAGAGTTCTTAATGATGGTTTTTTATACAAAATGTAATTTTATCCTTGATTTTGTCTTCAATCCTGTATTTCTGCATTGGTGTGGTTTTAATGAAATAAAATTTTCATAACATATTTTTGTCAATAATTAAAAATGTTTTTCCCATAACTATTAACCCCTTAACTGCTGCCGGCGTATTTATACGCCCCACTCAACCGATGCGTTCACTGCCGCCGGCGTATATATACGCCTTTCCGAAGTACGATCCTTTGCATTGCGCTGCTATAAAGAAAACTGCTCCCACGGTCTTGGAATGTCACAAAATGACCTTGACAATGTTTGAAACGGATTTTTATTATTTCGGAGAAAAGGGATAGGGTATTGGTAAAGGGGATGTTTCTGAAACAGTGAGTCATAGCTGTGCAGTATTTGCTTCTGTTTCTGTTTGAGTAGGTCGTGATTTTTTTATTCTTCTTTAGCTTCCGTTTCGTCGTGAAACCAGCTATCAATGCAATAAATGGGATTTTGATTTATAAAAAACAAGTTTAGACATTTTAAATAAATATTTATTTCTCCTATCTTATTTTACTTATGAAACAATAAAGAATTCTTGTTTTAGGAAATATCACACAGCAGATAAGTTTTAACATCTGTTTTATTACACTGTTATTCTATACTTTAAATTTAGAATTTTTTTTTTTTTTTTTTTTTACATTTTATTTTTTTCTGTGAAAGTAAAAAGTTTTATGTTGCAAAACGCTCCTTTTTTTCCTCCAATACATCGCATCACTACGCGCTCCTGTATGAAAAACGGTGGCACTGGGAGCGCATCTCGTAAGTTTTCCTCGGCAGGTAAGGGGTTAACACATATAAAAGTTATCAAAAAATTTATTAATATAAATCAAATTATTTTGCAGGATATTGATATCAAAGCCTTGCTAATAGAAGCTTTTCATAAAGGTCAGCAAGAACTTTTGTACGTTGTTCCTTTTGTCGCTAAAGTTTTAGAATCGTGTTCAAAGAGTAAAGTGAGTACAGTTTTATTCTTTTAATTGTATCATGCATCATTTCTAACCTCAATAAATACATATAACAATATATTTGTTTTGCAAAAAATATTAGAATTTAAACTTAAGATTATTGGTGGTCATTTTAACAAATTAAAACTTTGATAACATAAAATTTGTTTATTAATCATTTAATATTTTAATTATTAATTAATAATTATAAAAAGATTATTCTGAAGGTGAATAATTTCTAAAGGTTTGTCATTTTAATCAATAGATTTTGTGAATTTATTTTTTATTTAATTTAAAAAAATAACAATATTTATGATTTTGTTAAGGTAGTAGATAACAAAGAATTTAACTTTAGTGCTTTCCTGAAATGTAGAAAATCTTTTTGTTATATAAATATATGCAACAAAAAGACCATGTTTGCCTTTAAATTAAATCTTTGAAATACGGATTTTGGTTTATTTTATTACAGGTATTTAAACCTCCTAATCCTTGGACTATGGGCATTATGAAAGTACTGTGTGAGATGCATAAGGAACCTGATATGAAATTGAATTTAAAGTTTGAAATTGAGGTGCTCTGCAAAACTTTAGACCTTGACATAAATGTAAGTTTTAGATCATCATTTTACGCCCACCCCATTTACATTTAATATTTATTTGAAATTCAAGAATTTGACAGTTAGATGATTTTCGAAGATGTTATGCTGGCATTATTTGCATGTTGTAAATTAGAGTTTAAAAACTAAAACATATAAATTTTTAATTCTAATTCTAAATAATTTAACATAGTTTATCCTCTTGATCTGTGAATATATAAAAACTTCAGTTAATTTAGATTTTCCTTAACTTTTAATTTTTTATCTGATGATTCACCTAAGTTATTAATACTGATCTTGTAAATTGTTATTAATTTTTTGTTATCATAAAAGTAAATTTGTTAAATGCAAATTTTTTTTTTTTTTAAAAAACAATTTCTGATTATCGATCAATTCCTGTAGGTAAGTTAAAAAAAAAAAACATTAACAAGAAAATTTTTAATTTATGTCTTATAAAGTAAAAGTAGCATTAAATATTTATGGTTAAAAATAATTTGTATCAAGTATCTTTATAATTGTGTTTTTTTTTTTTTTTTTTTTTTTTTATGTAGTAACATTTTGAAGATTAACCTTTATTTTCTTCAGAAAGTAAAGCCTGGTAGCATCCTAAAAAATCCTGAGCGTCTTCGTAAAATTGAGAGCCAGTTAAGCCCACTACCGAAACATAAAGAGCAGCAGCAACAAGTCATCAGTACTGTTAATATCCAAGTCCCACCTCAACCAGCACTTACCAATGTGGTCCCACCACCTGCCAATCCTCTGGTTAACAGTACTCTTCACGAGGAGAACATTTCTACTCTTGCAAGTCCTCCTACTACTGTCACATCCAATCAGATGTCTACTTTGTGTACAACAGCTCCTCAGCCTCATTTCCAGTATAATGACATAAACATTTTAAATATTAGTCAGATTGGACAGCATGTCATCATCAATAATTCAGTAAGAAAGCCTCTGACAATTTTTTTGTGGAATCATTGATGCATGTTAGGTTTATATATATCTGTACTAAAAATGAATGCTGTGTTCTTACCAACATGATTATATGCTGATTTGATCGAGCTATAAAGAAAATTATGTTTCCCAGTAATTACTTGTAGGGCAATTGTTCATTCTTATTGTGTCAGCTGTCTATAAATCCCCTTTCTTACAGAATTATAAGTATATCTAAGAAAATGTAAAACATATTCTATTCTCTGTGATAATTTTCTTTCTTCTCATACATCCAGAAGGTTGAAAGTGATACTCCTAAACAGTGCTATTTTAAATGTGGCACATATCAATTGTGAATCGAATTTAAAAAATCAGTGTTTTTGCATTTTAAATGTGGCACATATCAATTGTGAATCGAATTTTAAAAATCTCATGTTTTTTGCATAATTTAAATAATAAAATTACATTTAGTAGAATAAATAAAATATTAATCTATATTAAATTTAAAAAAAATAATTTTAATTAATATTTAAAATTAGAGCTATTAATGGATTTTTTTTTTTTTTTAAGCTATGGTTTGTGATTTTTAAATAGTTCCACTTTTACATTATTATCTTAATTAAAGTTATTGCTTTATTATTAAAATTTCAGTCTAAAGATGGATATATTTTATTAGATAATTTCATCAATAGACTGTTAATTTTTACTAAAGGTATCTTATTTCTAAATTACTAAAGTTATCTGCAAATTGTCAATATTTGTCATATCTACATATATGAAGTCATGATCACTTATTATTATTGCAAAACAACTACTGTTAATAAAGATAAAATAATCCTTTTTTTCTGTTATTAACCTTTATAAAAAACATCCATTTCTGAAATGTTATCTTTCTTTTCAATACATATCTCAACTAATAAACCTTTTCATTCCTTTATTAAAAAAAAATGTATTTGGAAGGTCACTTCAATATCAATTGTAAATCACAGTCCTCAAAGAAGTAAGCAATTGTGTGGTGAAATTACATAATGATAGAACTTATTTATTCCTCAGATACCTCTATTCCAAACTCATGCTCAATTGAAGCAGTGCGTCAGAATGGCTATTGAAAGGGCAGTTCAGGAATGGCTTGCACCTGTTGTGGAGAGATCTGTAAAGATTTCACTTACCACCTGTGAACAAATCATCAAAAAAAGGTAAGATATTCTGTACCAAGCTATTCCATTTATGTGGAAAGGTAAATATCCTATTTAAAAACGAAAATGGATGAGTAGATTATTTGTTAGCAGTGCTAGTCAAACATAAGCAACATAAAAGAATTTTGAAAGTAAAAAGTATGATTCCTATCATAAAATGTTTTCATAAAATTTTTCTTTTAATATTCGATTCCGAATAGAATTTTCTACACAATCGGCGATCACTATACTTGTATGACAGTTTTATTTAATATATGATATAATTTTTAGATGAGGATTCATATTTTATCAATGAAACCTTTTTAATCACTTAGTCATTCAGTTTGAAAGAGTTTACAAAGTCATTAAAAGTTAATTGGAATTTAGTCACACTCGTGTTTTTAAATACAAATTATCTGCTTGTTTTGTAGAAATATATATATATATTACAAATTTGTACTTATATATTAACATCTTACTAAACAATCATAATACTCTTTATAGTTAATAAGATTATATAATAGTTAAATATTCCTTAATGTAAGTTATTCTTATTTATTGTTTTTTCTGTTAAAGAAACATACTTCATAATTTTACAATTCATTACTTTAAAGTATAGGAGAGGAGTTAAATAAAAGAAAACCTTAATTTACCTTTTCCAATAAGCTCACTAGTATTTATCTCCTTACCATCAACAGTTTTCCTTTCTGCAGTCAAATTTAATATATTGATTGATATATATTTTGATTATTTATTGTATAAGAAAAAAAGTTGTACTCTGGGATTACTTCATTTTGATATTTTCTAAATGAATACAACTAATTACGTAGCTCTAAGTGACATATATTGCAATGAAATATGTATAATTAAATGAGGAGAAGGAAATAATTTGTTTTCTAGTCAAATCTTTTGACTTACTGGAATTGTGTTGGTCTGAACTCTACAATGTCTATGAATGCAGATTATATTAATACTTTACAGTTATCTTATTTTTTGCCATTAAAATATCTTGAAGTCACATACTTCTGAAAATTAATCTGTGTTATCTAGTGTTTTCCTTAAAATTTCAATTTTGAAAAAGAAAATTTTTATTTCCAATATTTTATAATCATTTGTAGTTTTTGTTCATTGCTAATGTATGGCTAGTGTATCTTAGTACTAAATAATTAGCTGTATTCTTTCAATTTTTCTTCAACTTCAAAGTGGAGTACCACCTATCTCACACAGTAAAAAATCAAAATATATATCAATCAATATATTAAATGTGACTATATAAAAACAAAATATTGAAGATGGGCTATTGAACTTATTTAAAAACGAGAGGGTATGTAAATCATGATTGCCTATATTATAAAGCCTCCTCTTCAATAATAATAAAAAACGATACATAAGAATTAAACACTACATAATGTTAATAAATGTTTTTCTGTTATAAAATTTTACTGAAAGTTGAGATCATTATGATTGCTTAGTAAGATTTTCGGAAAATGTACATTTTAACAAAACAAGCAGATAATTGTTATTCAGAAACATGAGTTGGGTAAAATCAATTACATTTACTTAAGCTTAACATAGTAAAATAAAAATCCCTTTTAAATACTAAAAGTTAAAAAAAAAAAACTAACGTAATGTAGAAGGATTTTTGCTTACATTCTTATTAGTTTGAAATGTCTTACCATTTTGCTTTAAATAAAAAAAAAAAAAAATTTAAATACAATTAATACAATAACATTTCTTTTTCTTTACTATATATATTATGAATTATGTCTGCGAGAAAATAAATGCATCCTTCAATAAATTATAGAATACTGTGAATTAAAATATATGGAAATATCAAATATTTCAATAAAACAAATTCAAAATAATGTGAAAAAAAAAAAAAACACCAAAAAAGAAAAACAGGAAAACAGTGAAACTTTTAAATAAAATTTTTATTTTGGCTTAAGAAATATTTGGACAATATATTGATTGTAGAAATTTCCACATCGTCCAGCCTTAATAAAAGCTATCATAAATATATTTGCAACTTTATATAAATAGCATGCTGATTGGTTGTTTTTTGTTGTAGGATTTTGCCTTGGATCCTGAGGAATCAAGAATGCGAATTTCAGCACATCATATGATCCGCAGCTTGACTGCAGGCATGGTGATGATCACATGTCGAGATCCTCTTTTTCTTTCAATCCTCACCAATCTGAGAACTGCTTTCATGGGTGCCTTGAGAGTAAGTTACTGTTAAATTTTTTAATAAATGTGTGGAGAAATATACCATTCTTATGAAGTTTTGATTAGTTAATTTTAAAAACAACCAGATGCAATGGCATAGTCATTAATATTGCTTTACGTATTAATTAATTAGAACAAATTTTGCTATCGTTTTCTACAAACATTTGTTGACTATTAAAAAGGATTGATTTATCTGAGTTTTCTACTAATAAAAAGTGAGGATTATCATTGTGCTTTAGTTAAACTAAAATTGTAGGTTTATTAAGATAGAAAATTTTTGAATACTGATTTTTATTTGATTTATTACTTATGAAACATTTCAATTATGGGTAATCTGCATTCAGCTAAAACAATAAATGCTGAATTCACACTTCAAAAAAATTATATATATATTTATTTCCCATTTTAGTTTAGAAATATTATTAGTTGATCACAAGTGGCTGAAAGTTAATTTTAAATTATTCCCTATTGTGGATAATACATTATTCCCTAATGCTTTATAACCATGAAATCCCTGTAAAAATGTATCTTAATAATTGGTTATAAAACTTCTTTTTTTAATTCCCAGATCTAATAAACCTAATCCCAAATCTAATAATTAAAAATCATAATAAGGCTAATAATAATAGAATCAATAAATAATCTCCACAGTAAGATCTAATAATAAAACAAACAATCTAATCTATTAAAATTGATGAAATTACTTTATACTTATCTCTTGTTACTAACTACTATTGTACCTACTTCTTGTGTACAAAATTTTTAGATCTAATACAATATACTATAGGGGGTGTAATAAAGCAGTTAGTTTCACTTTAGATTTATTTTATTAGAATCCTACACAACAGCAAAAAGAACTGTCAGAGCAGGCCTCGGACATAGTTGCACATGACAATTTGGAGCTTGCTTGCTGTTTCATTCAAAAGACTGCAGTCGAGAAAGCACTTCCTGAAATTGACAAACGACTTAGTACAGTGAGTAACATCTTTGTATATAATTAATTTGAAATAATTAAACGGTAAAAATCTATTAATTTTGAATGACTTTTTATTTTTGCAATAGGAATATGATGTTAGAAAGCATGCTAGGAGTGAAGGTAGACGCTACTGCGATCCAATGGCTTTGACCTATCAGGCAGAAAGAATGCCCGAGCAAATACGATTGAAGGTATTTTTTTTTTTTTCTATACAAGTAGTTTTTAAAATATGCCAATTCTATGTGTATCAATTCTTCTGATATATCGGAAAGACTTAAAATTCTTAAATTGTTTTCCAATCTTTATATATTCTATAGAATATTTTTTTCTCTCGTGGGCATCAAAAATATTCCTAAAATCTCAAAAGGCTTTATAATGAATGGTTCTACCTCTGCATTAGAGCTGTTTTTGTTGGCAAAACAATTTTAAAGTTGAGATCTTATTATTAATTTTTATAGTAGATTTTAAATATTGTTAATTAACAATTGCTTACTTATTCCAACTGTATTTTTCCCTATTTTCTGCAGTTTCAAATTGTTACCAATATAAATTGCATATATTTGCATGTGAATTACTTACAAATCCCTCTAAAAGGATTTGAGTACAAATAAACTTAGAAATCCATTGAAAATAGACTGAAATATTCAACTGAAAGCAAAAACGCAAAAGAATAGAAGCAGTAATACCAATAAGAAGAGAATCAATTTTTATGTAGGATAAATATAAAATGTGATGAAGAGACTAAATCTATAAAACCTAATCTATATTTATTGATCCACAAAGACAATCTAAAATATATTAATAAAATAGTCTATCTGTATAATATTTTAAACAATTCATCAAAAAGCCTTATGTTTAAAAGAGACATTTCCTAAACTGGTACATCCAATGAATAAGCTTGTAAAGAACATGCTATCATCTATGTCATAATCAAATCGGGAGAACCATGTTTAAAAAAATCAGTTATTCATTATATTTTATGCTTAAAACTATCCTGATTTTTTTTTTTTTAATGTGAAATGAAGGTGCAACATTTATTGAAAGAGCATATACGTCTTTCAAATTGAAATTTTCAATAATGCTTTGATACATCTTAGTACAACTTTAGATTTAGAAAATGTAAGACTTAATTGAATGTTCTTTTATGTGCATTTTTCCCTTTATAAATTTGTTATAAGGGGAAATATATAAAAAATTTGTTAATAATGATTAAAATTTCGTCTTTGTTATAATCTACTCTCAATAAAGTCATAATTGAAAAATAATGATATTATAAGTAAAGGATTAAGTACAATTTGCACAAACATAATTGTTTTCTTTTAACATAAAATATATTATTGGGAAGGAGCTTTTATCTTTGTTATATTTTTCTGTATCATTTTCCTTTTGGATTTTTATAATAAATTTGTTTGTAGATATATTTAGAAAATAAATAATCTTAAATACCATTTTCTATCCAGGTTTTTCATCCATTACAGTTCCAGAATACAATTCAAATAGCATTTAAAAATTCCCTTTAAAATTTCCTCTCTCCCATAAGGAATAGAATTGTTGCTTTGTAATATTATATATTCTGTGTTATCAACATATCAGCGGATTTATTCATTGTATACTTAACATTTTTTTTTTATCTCACTGCAAGTAACAAATAAAATCAGTATATCAAACAATTCCTTTTTTTCTAGGATTCTAATTTTTTTTATTATTATTATTAATGGTACTTTTTAAACAAATGCCCCTTTTGTAACTTCTATTATAAAGAAAAGAATATTATAATCTTTTACTTTATTAAATTTAGAATCATACTGTAAATATCAAAATTTATTTGATTTAAATACTGATTATTAATTATTGTGGAACTTATTATGAGGATTTTTAACTTGGTTTGTTAGTTACTTTTTATATGATCTTGTAAAGAACTATTAAAAACCTTAAAGTTTTTTTTTTTTAAAAGGTTGGTGGTGTGACCCCCCAGCAGATGGCTGTGTATGAAGAATTTGCTCGAATGATTCCTGGATTCTTGCCCAATGGAGATAGAGAGCAACCACCACCCAACATTAATCGATCTGTGGCTGTGAGTGACCTTCTGGTTGGAGACATTCCTTTTTAACATCCTGTCTTTCCTGCTCTTTGGTCTGTTAAAATCTTATTAACAACAAAGAGTTAAAAATGATGCCTTGCAATATGACACTGATCTATCAATGCTATATAATATCATTTATAGATAAGCCATAAATAGTTAAAATTAGAAAAGTGTGTAACAGTGAAAGTATGCAAATGAATCTTATTTTAACTGATAAAATGTCACAGAATAAAGAATTTGTTTGCATGTATAAAAAAATAACCGAAAAAATACAACAATTTATAATGAGTAATATTCACAAATCACGTATACATTTTCTGGAATTGCTTTTTCTTACAATTTAAAATTTCCAAATTCAATATAAATATTGATTTTTATAAATCATTATAATTGTACATAATTATATAATATATTATTACCTTCACTCAATTGGAAAAATCTTAAAAATTGCTTCTGAAAGATAAAATTTTTAAAGAAAAGGCATAAGTGATAAAATAACATTCTTAATACAACATTGGGAGAAATAACATTCTTTCATTATATCTTTAGCCATGGTTTTTGAAAATTCATGTATAACTCAGAATGACAGAATAAATGAGGTTTACTGTAATGTTGGATTGCAAGACATTATTTTCTATTTTTTACTCTGGAGAAAAGATAAATTTAATTTTCTTTCTGTAGTTTATTATATAATTCATTAAGCTATACAAAATTTGCATGTTTGTATAATTTATTGAACATTTTCTTCATTATTAATGTAATCTAGTTTTTCTTACATGCTGGCTGCTTAAGATCCATTTTTGTCAAAATACTTCATTGTATTAATGGATATTAATGCTTCTAATATTCTCTATATTACTCCAAAAATACCTGTAGAAATTTATACTAAGTTACATCTGCAAATTTTTTTAATGCTCCTCATCTCTATGCTTAACCAAGTTTTTTGTTTACTGTTAATTCTTTTTAAACTCATCCATATCCATCATACAAAAGTAAATGTTTGTTTAAAAACAAGCACAATAAATTTAGATTAGCTGGAAATATAACATTGCAGTGTGCTATGTTTTTGCATACAAAATTTTGAATATTGTTTTAATTTGAAAACTGCTATCCATATATTCAAAAACTAACTGATAAAATATGTATTAACAATATATGAGATACTTGTTGCTATTAATTCATCATTTTTTATTTAAACTATTCACCATGTAAAATTAAAACATGTAGCATCTTTATAAAGATATCTATCAATTAATCATTATTGTTAAGTAAAAATAATCAATACTAAGGAACTCCATGTTTAATTAATGTGATGAGAATATTTATGTAATCAAAAGATGCTTGCACACCAAAGTTAATTTCGTTTATGCAGTAATATGTTTAAAATATTTTAGATTAATATAAAAATCTAAATCATAGCTTCTCTAAATATAGTCCCTTTGGTGATATGTTTAATTGTTATATGTCGTCATCATCATATTTAGCTCAACAGGCCATGATGGGCCAACGCCTTTTCGAAACATAAAAATTTTTACTTATATGTTTGTTCGGCCTGTGCCCAATGGCCTGGTGTATCGCACTACGGTCATATTAGATCGGGACCTATGGTTTAAAGTGGATTCCGAACCACTATTAACATCCATGTCACCTCCGGGACTCGAGCTCAAAACCTGTAGTACAGAGCGCCAGAGTGCAAGTCACTTGGCCACCAGGCCCCAATTAATATGTTATTTCAAATAATATGTAAATTAAATCCTATATGTATGTTAAATTTTCTATAAAGTGTTGAATGTTGATGTATAATAGTTACAGAGGATCGAATAGAAATTTTGAATATCTGATTTAGTAACAGTTGTAGGATTCAAGGTTTGTTTTACTGGGTTCTGGAAAAAATTTTTTTACTAAATATTCTTGCTGCTAATTTAAGAAATTAATTAAATTATTTTATTCTGAGAGAAAGGTTAGAATTAAAAAAAAACTTAGCTGACAAATGTATTTGTAAAAAACAATGTAATAAGATTTATTAGTGTAGTCTGTTCTCCCTCTGAAACAAAGATTTTTAATGTAAAGTTTTTGTTTCAAATGCAGATTTTACAACCTTATGCTACAGATGAATTGTCCCAAATCTGTGACAAATTAATGAATGAATTAGAGATGCTTTTACATGGAATTATGGGGAATCAGGCAAGCCCTCATGTTGCAGCACTGCATGGTTTGCTTGAAGCAGTTATTATGACTCGGAATAACAGAGAAGTGCAGTCTGTTCCACCTCAGTTCACCCTTCTACAAAAGGTTAGTTGCTGTTTTATTTGATTTTTAAAGTTTTAAAATATATTTAGTGCACAATTTTTTTTTGGAAAGATAATATTATTTGCAATTTATCAATTTAGAATTTAGTATTAAAGAAGTATTTTTATATTTTAGTATAAATTAAAGTTATTTGAAAATGGCTAAACATAAATTGGTGCTGGTAGTGAATGCAATAGATTTTTGAGACTACATTAATTTCAAAGATCAATTAATTATACAATGTTTAAATAGACTTGCCAATTGCTTAAAAAAACTTGTAAACTAATTAAAATTTTTATTCTGTTATAACAGTAGTGCTTTTTTTTTGTATAATAGCATGTTCCATTTAGTAGCATGTTCCATCTGGTACAAAAAAAAAAAAAAAAAATATGCAACTTAAGACATACTGTGCCCATTAAGACATAGAAAAAAAATTTAATCTAAACAAAACAGTACAGGTTATAGTAATGTATGATCGCTTTACAAGTGCTCAAAATTGTATATTATAGTATTCAGTGTAAAAATGTTAGGAAACAGTTTTGTTTCATTTTTGTTAATTATGTAAGGTGTATTATTTAAATTAGTATTTATTATTCACTTTTTTTTTATCTATCCTAATAATAATATTTTTACAAATATTGGATAAAAAGGCAAAAATTTTGAGTGAAAATTTGCCTAACTTGTTAACTTTTTTTTTTTTCCCCCCTTGTAAAAAATTATTCCTTAGTAAATACATTACTGTTCAAATAATAATTTGATTAGAATAAAGATCAAGATATTTGCATCATGATAGAAATGAAATGTGTGCTCTTCTGAAAAAACTTTTGTTATAAATAAACAGTTATCAAATTATTGGAAGTAATTTATGCTTCATTCAGTTCCTTAAATTGTAAATAGTTTTTATTATGTTTAGATACCTTGAAAGTGTAAAGCATATTTTATAACTGGCTAAGCTATTATATCTCAGCATTCAATGAAATAATACAGTAATAGACAGAAAATTACTTCTCAAAAAGACATTGTCTTTGTGTCTCAATTATTCCTTGCCATGTTTTGATTAAACCAAATTATTTTATTCCTAAAAATTTACTTTTATTTAAAAGCTGCTTTGCATAAAATGTTTCAATCTTCACATGTGATGCATTTTTTTTTTTTTAATTTTATTTGAAGGTATTTTATTAGAATACACGACCAATTTGAAATGTACAAAAAAAAAAAAATATTTGATTCATATAAAAAAATAATTTATCTAAATCAAAAGTTGATAATTTACCAATTATGTATTCCATGTATATTGTCATATGCGGGAAATATCCTATAGTTATGTTAAATCTGCTGCATTTTTTTATCCAGACCGTTGAAGGTTTTTTGGAAGGCATGTGCCAGCCTTTTGCCGACAACGACATCTCCTTACGTTTTAGAGATGGCTTCTTAATGGTCATGAAGGCTCTATATGATTCCAGGGTTTGTGGCCCATTGTGTACCAGCAAGCAGGTCACTCGATGGCTCATTGAGAGTCGCGAAGAATGCCGATACAACCCAGAAGCTGTTGATCTACTCATAAGGAACCATCTCATCAATTTACCAACCTATGACTTGCATCTTACTCAGGTACCTACTTGTTTTCTTCTCCTGAATGTATGTAATAAAAAAATATTACAATTAGTTTTTCTTAAGGAATTAATAAAAAATTGTGTTTCCCTTAAAAATGTTAAGATAAAATTAATCTACGTGATTAAAAATAGTAAAATATTACGTATGACACCTTTTTATTCATCTTTGATTCAAGTAGATTCAATATAAATATTTTTTTTTTTTGTTGAAATTTTAATTCAAACATTATTTTTCTAAAATTTGTCTTAATAAATTATTTTATCAGACAATCTGTTATCGCCGTTACAGATATGAATAACAAATTTTAATATTTTAATTAATAGGGCTGTTCTTTATCTAACATTTGTAAAAGCATTTACGCTTGAAAGATTATATAAAAATCAAGCCAAAGTAAATAAATTGAAATAAATATTGCCACTTCTTATTACTGCAAGTTTAAAAAGACTTCTTTTTCTAAACCAGAAGAAATTCTGATCCCACATTGTTATTGGATTATATTGCTCCATTTCTTTTGACAAAATATTAATTTAAAAGAGAAAAAAATTTTTTTCTCTGGACAGCATAATTCTTGCCTATACTTGCATATTTTCTTTCTTGATCTGTCTTTGCAGTTTTGCCTTTACTTTGCTGTAGCTCATGCACACTTATATTACAAATATAAAAAAAAATTAAAGAGATTTACTAGGAAGTATATGAGAATTTACGTATAGCAAGTGCTATTTTTATTGCTGTGTTTTTGTAATATTTCTTGTCCTATTTGTACTGAACGAGTTTAGAACAAATGTTATTTCAGAATAAATAAATAAAAATGTTTAGAAAAAAACCCATGAGAATTTAATTATGTAGATTGCAAAAGTAGCAAATTAATTAGTAAAAAAAAAAAAAAAAATCTTCATAAGCGTTATTATCTCTAAGTTATAAGCAATACAAACACGTTCACATGCATAAATTTTTGGCTTTCATTTTATTCTAGCATATTCTGAAACATGTTACTAGCTGATGTACCTTAAATGTCAAATATATTACTCTATTTAAGAAATAAAATGAATTATCATTTTCATATTTTGCAGAGGGCCAAAAAGCACTGAAAATAAATGTTTGGAGAAAATAGCATTGAGTTATATAATTCATATAAAAATTGATTTCAACTTTATTTATTTATGAAAATTTTTAATTATTTTGAATTATCCTATATTGTTTAATTTAAATTTTTCATTGTTTTATCTTTTTTTTTTGTGAAGTAAAAATTTCATTTAATTTGTATTAAACTCTCTCCTTTCCTTTTAGTCAATGGAAAATGGATTGAATGGAATGGCAGTCACATTTGCAATGCAATTAGTCAAATTGTACTTGCTGGATGAAAGGCAATCTGGTTTGGTGACAGAGGTAAATAAAATATTCACAAGTTTCATATTCTATTAGATAAGTTAAGTATTTTATCATTTCTATATAATCATGTGCTTTTCTAACATTTTAAATTAGGATGATGTTTAATATAATATTTTGTTGTTTTTGATAGAAGAAAAAATCTGTATTTGAAGGTGAAAATTTCCATTTCCAACTCATAAATAATTCTCAATTTATTTTTATTACATAATTTCCTCTTAATTAAATAAATCATTCTGTTAATTTTTCAGTGCTGAATAAAAAAATATCTGATGCCATTTGTATATTTAAGAAACATGGTTAACATGACACCTATGAATGAAACATTGAATTATGTGGAACATGGTTTTATAGACAAGGGCAAAAACCTTTAATTGTGCATATGCATATAAACACGTAATTATTAGAATAATGTTAACATCTTCCACTTATGAAATTAAAGGTGTTTTGAATGTATCTGATCAAGCATTTATGTGTGGTAAAATGATCCATTTTAGTCACATTTTACGTTTGTTTGATGGAGAACATTTTATATGAATCATTAACAAAAAATTTTTAGATTCTTTACCATCCTTTATAATTTGGCCAGATATTTGGAAAGTGCATGTATAAATGGGAGAAAATGCTTTTGTGTAATTCTGAGTTTTAAAAAATTATTTAATTGTTGTAGAATTGCTTTCAAAATAAGGTATGAGATTAATTTTTAAACTTGAAAGATTTTGAATGATAAGTAATTCTAAATTTAGAGTGCATATTTGAATATATTTTCAGATGTTTGTATATATTTTTTTAATCATAGCTTTTTATTTACTAGGTGGATCTATTTAATACTATTGACACTTTAAGTCGTATAACTTCAATGCCACGTCAGCTGCCAGATGGGTAAAAAAAAAATTTATATATATCTGTAACCATTAATTGATACAATAATTATATTGTCAGAATATTATTATTATATCAATTAATAAGAATTATATTATCAGAAAAAAATTCCTAAACTCTTTGGTATTTGAGAGATCTTAACCATTTGTTCTTTATTTTCTAATATATATTAGTGCTATTTGTTTCGTCGTGTATTAATTAGTAATATCAAAAATTCTTGATATTTTTGTCAAAAGTATATATCGAATATATTTGTAGACAAACAAATTAATATATATTTTAGTAGACATGTTTTTTATTAATTATTTTTATTTTTTAAATAAAGTAACAATTTATTCAGGTACCGTCAAACTAATTCATTCATTAAAACCATACTATTTCATATTTGTTCCAGGATAAATTTATTATGCTGAGGAAAAATAATTGACTTGAAATAAATAAATTATTGGATAAAATATTAATTGCATTTAGTTTACACAGTTTCTTAAAAAATTGTAATTGTTGTAAATAGTCTTACTAAAAAATAAATGCAGTTCTAAAGCATGAAAATTTAGAAACTATTATGTTTCAATTATATAATCTTGTTTTTAAAAATAATCAAAATTCAAATAATTTACTGGCACTTCCTTCTTAAAAAAGACAAATGAACTTGTGAAAGTAAATGACATGCTTTCTTGATAAAGACATCTGTAAAATAGGCTGGGACTATTTTGAACCTAAAAAGTAAGCTCGGAAAGTTGTTATGTTAAGTTGCTAATAAATATTAATACTTTGATGGGAAAAACATACATGTTCTATAACAGTGTGACCATTCAATTTGGAAAAGTCAGGAAATTTGATTAAAAAATTAGGAAGTTTTTGAGGAAATTTGAAAAAACAAAACAGGGAAAATTAAGTTTCAAAAGGAAAAATTCCATAGCCAAACAGTAGAAAAGTTATCAAATTATGAAAACATAGAAGCTAGACGGACAGTCGTGTCGTTTAGTTGCTCCTAAGGTTATATTTTTTTTTAAATAGTGAGCTCAGAAAAAGTAAAAACTCTTTGTAAAATGCAACATTTCTCCAGCTGAAAAATGAAACAATTAAAGATTGTTGGAGATTTGTTTGAGCTTAATGCACTCCTCAGCAACGAAATTACTAACGTGCTGAACCCGAAACTGAAAATGTCATAACACTTCGCACGTAAATTGTAATTGCAATATTACCGCCAATGAAATCATCAACTTCATAAAAACTCTCGACGACAAAATCAGTATGCTTATTTATCTGCAACTCAGATTAATTTGGTGGCTTGTTGTAAATACTAAACGAATAACTCAATCTCTCGTATTTCCCCCAAAAATGGAAAAATTACAGTCTATCGCCTATCCACAAAACTGGCACCGACCCTTCTATTCTACAAAATTATAGGCCGATCTCTCTCCTCAGCAAAATGTATGAAAATATGCTCAACTAAACAATTTTTTGCAATAAAAACAATATCATAATTCCACAACAGTTTGGTTTCCGTAAGTCACTTAATTCAACGCGCGAAGTTGTTGTTATCGTGTCCATGGATTTAAAATATAATTATCAAAGCGCGCAGTGTATATATAGAGTTGCTGAACTCATCCACCGCAGCTTTAGTAATCGATGTCCCACGGTATCTTTTTTTTCGATATCGCAAAGCGTTTGGCATACCGGTCTCTTCTTTAAATTCAAAAACTTCTCGCTCCCGCTCACTAATTTAATTCGTTCCTTTCTAAGTAATTGAACCTTCAAAGTCAAAATCGACAACCGCGCCGCGAAACATCTCCAGTGGACTCCGGCAGAGATCGCCGATACTATTCGATATTTGTGTTAACGATTTCCCGCTCGCGCAAAATACACTACTGGCCATTAAAACTGCTACACCAAGAAGGCGACATGCTACAGACGTGAAATTTAAATGACAGGAAGAAGGTGCTGTGGTATGCAAATGATTAGCTTTTCAGCGCATTCAGACAAAGCAGGCGCCGGTAGCGACATCTACAATGTGCTTAGATGAGGAAATTGTTCGACCGGTTTCTCATACACAAATTGAATTTGAACGTTGTTGCCTGTTGAAAAGTTGTGATGCCTCGTATAAGCAGCAGTCACTTCAGTTGATGAGCTGTGGCATCGTGTTTTGCAGCTGCATGGGCATCTGTACCTGTACATGTCATCTAATCTCTGTTTGTCTCAATGCCCAGTCGTATAAGTGCTATTATTACTGCCAGAGGTGGTTGTTCTGGATACTGATTTCTCAGGATCTATGCTCCCAAATTCCTTGAAAATTTAATCACTTGTTATTTCCAGTGTGATATATGTGTCCAATAAATATCATTTTGTTATCTGCATTTCTTCCTGGTGTAGCAATTTTAATGGCCAGTAGTGTATAAGCACCGCCGTGTATGCGGACGATACCGCAATAACAACGCAACATCATAGAGAACTCAAGATATTAGATAATCTTCAAAACTTTAAACTTGTCTCTAGAAAATTAAAGCTAATCCTATTAAAGACGCCGTTCTTATCTTTTTTACTAAACGAAATCCTCCCTCCATCCGATCTCGATCTTCAATCTGCCTTTTGTCACGGAGTACAAACACTTCGGACTCACACTTGACCGCGAACTTTCATGCAATCACATTCAAAACAAAGTTAACTCCAGCTACGTTTTAAATCAAAAACTCAGACCACTAATCAATCGGAGGAGCAATTTCTCTCGATCGGAAACAAGTTCATTATTTACACCTCGGTCATTAGATCATCTCTACTTTTGCTGCTCCAATTTGGATTGATACAGCCATGACCACGCTGAGGAAACTGCATGTCCTTCTTACAAATTACAGATACTCCGCTACATTTCGCCGAGAATTCTTACATAAGTCCGTATTCAACCAATTCTAAATTTTGCTGAAAAAGATTCTCTGAAAGTTTCCGCGAAAAATCTCGATTTGTAAAACTTCTTGATCCTATGCAATAAACACTAGAAAATGACCACGTGTCATGATTAGTCAAGATTTCTGCTATCTCTCAAAGCCGAAGTACACTTCTATCTGGAATAGCTCTCGTTCTTAACGAATAATTCTGCAACTTGTTCTTACGTAATTCTAGTTAGAATTTTACGATAGCTCATTTAACCCCCGCCTCTCCGATCATTTGTTTACCGTTTTTCTACAACTCTTTCAACCAATGAGAGCAATTTTACTATCCGGCTCGAATGTAAATGCGATTGTAATGTAATTGCATTTATTCCTAAGTTTCTCTTGTGAAATGGGATGAGCCCAGGTCATCATTGCGGTAACATTAGTCTTTTAGATGCATTTTAATTAGTCAAATTTTGAATAAGTAACAGTTTTATACACTATTACTTACAACTTACACAAAACTATTGGGTAAGTTGTAGTATTGTTTCCTTTTTTTTTTGTTTGGATATCTATGAATTTCTATTTGTCAGTGTATTTTAGATATAATATAGCGTATATTTTCGCGCAGCAAATTTCGCTTGTTTGAAATTTTTGTTTTTATCATCGGTGTCCAAGGAACTATCCGATAAGGACTATGCGATTTCCCTTAAATTTTTTTTTAAGAATTATCTCATTATGTTTTAGGAATCTCTCAGTAAAATTAAACATTAGAATTATGTTTTTTTTCTCATATTTATTATTCTGTTAGTTAGTCCTTTTATCAGATGATTGCTCTCGTGGTACCATCTAAGGCAGGTCTCGCAACCTCATCGGCCTCGTGCAAAAACTTCTAAATAAAAAACCTCGTTAATGTGAGGAATGGCTAAAATTTGTCCTGCCTTTTGTTAATCAACTGAGAATTGTACCGTACGTTTACGCAGATCCTTACTTCAAAACTGAGAAAAATCTTTTTGCAATCAAAAATCCATTTCGATGGACGATGTTCTTTAAAAATATGGACACTCTTTGAAAAATATTTTAAAGATTTTGAGATCCTGCTGCTTCTTTTATTCCGATTGTAATGCAGAAACAGATGGAGAACTCAGAAAGCACGTTTTTCTGTCGAAATCGCACGGATGATGCGGAAGGAATTTAAAACATCTTTTTTTTTTTTTTCTAATGAAGCACTCAATTAGTTATATTGTTCTAATGTGAATTCCTGAAATTTTTTATTTAATCAATTTATAGTGTTCTAAAAAGTGTTCTATTAAGAATAATAGAACACTTCTGTAAATATTAGCATGTGTACTTTGCTAAGAATTGTGTTGGTTTTTGCAAAAAAGACTTAAAGCAATAATTCCAATTCCCAAAAAACAGAATTTCAAAACGCATAGATTATTGTTGTTGTTATCGTGTCCATAGATTTAAAATATTAATATAAAAGTTAGATCAAGTCAAAAGTCTTCACGATAGCAACGGCGCAGCTTCACTATACAGGACTTCTCTTAAGTTGGCCTCGATTGGTACTATACACAATTGCAAAACATGGGGAGTGAATGCTGGGCACTCTAGAATGTGCTTAGGTGTTAGGAAAGCGTTGGGGCAATTTTGCAATGCATAGATTGAAGTTCC
Organism: Caerostris extrusa; assembly: GCA_021605095.1. Lineage (NCBI taxonomy): Eukaryota > Metazoa > Arthropoda > Arachnida > Araneae > Araneidae > Caerostris > Caerostris extrusa. Next base: position 31,228 of record BPLR01003054.1, read on the forward strand.
TGTATACAAGAAATAAAAACTAGTACATTTTCTGCAATGTGTTCTTATTGCAATACTGTGTTCACCGAGTAATTTGACTTGACTTTGAGATTTATGCTCGCGTTAGCTGCTTTATCTCAATTTTATCCAATTACTTGAGAAGAAAAAAAAAGAAATAAGAAAAGATAATACAAATAAAAACAAATCTTCAGATAATCTGTGGACTTTAACTTATTCCAAAAGTATTAATGAAGAAGCTCCGAAATGTGGTTTCGTGTTACGGTACTTACGTATTAACGGTACCTTGGCGACAGTTGCGCCAATAAAAGAGCACACACGCCAACCGCAGCTACAGATTTGGCGTTTTAAGTAGCACCAATCTATTCTATTGGTTTGGTAACCTTAGTAGCTGTTAGATTGGCGACACTTAAAAACCGCCAAGGTACCGTTAATACGTAAGTACCCGTGTCACTAATCACCGAGTAATATGGCCTTCATCAGTCATATTAAAATAAAAAACATCAAAAAGCTCTTATAAGCAAAAATTAATCAATCAGTATAAAAATAATTTTTAAGCTAAAAGTAAAGTTAAATGAATAATAGTTCATCTACTTCAAAAGGTGAAAATCAATCCTTGCAAATTTTTTTAAAATCCGGAAAGGGTAATGAAGCAGAAACTTTTAAGAACACTCATCATTTAGATCAAGTTCAAGAACTAAACCGCTTTTAAAAATCATGTTTCTATACAGCTATATTGTATAAAGATGACTCTACAGCGAACAAAAATTACTTATTTTTGCATTTATGAACTAGCTTCATATTTTTGTAACCAGCTTCGTGAACAATATAAAAATTTTTAGTATTTAGTAATAGGTTTTGACGAATTACTAAACATTTTAAAAAGCAACAGAGGGATATAACGATTAGATTCTTTAATGACAAAAACAAGTCGTTTGAAGATACTTAAAATCTGTATTTTTACAGCATTCTTGTGCTAAAGATTTGCTGAAAATTTTCAAGGATGCTTTAGCATTTTTTTTTCTATTGGTCTGTAAAATAATAGTACAGATATTTATGAATAGACCCAATGTTAACATTTAATTTTTAAAAGAATTATCACCAGATTCTAAGTATTTAGGTATCGAAACACGTGGACTACATAATTCATTGAAGAAACGGGTGAGTAATAATAGAATTTTTTAGAAGTTTAAATTATATATTCAAGGATGTTCCAGCTCGAAGTGTAGATTTCACGCAGTACACACAGATTGCAAAGAAATTTCCGCTGTTCGACAGCTCGAAAAACACGATAGTAGTCGAAAGAGTTTTATAAATTCTACCACACATTACTGAGTTTGTCGATTAATCTGTATTAGAATGTGGTAGAATTTATAAAACAATAATATAAATTCTATATTAATTCTAAAAATTTCCTTCTAATTTCAAAGTGCATCAAAGATAAATTCTTAACTTCAAAAAATAGCTTTTTTTTTTTTATATCTCTAGCTTCAACAGTTGAATAATTTCTAAGTGATTTTCAAAGTGATATCCCTATGGCTCCCTTTATGTATTCATCTTTGATGTCCCTATTGCAGAGAGTTATGGAAAGACAACTCTTGGTTTTTGCATCACGGTAATGCGCCAGCTCATACTGCATTGATTCTAAGTGATTGATTCTTCTTTTCGCCAAAAATTAAATCCATATCATTGCACAACCACCGTATTCACCTGATTTAGCACCGTGCGACTTCTGTCTATTCCAAAGCTATTCCACTTCTGGCTGCTCAAAAGACCACTCCGGAGACAACGTTTTGAGTAGATTGAAGAGATTTAACGTGAATCGGCCCTCGCCATGATGGCCATCCCGGCCAATGACTTGTTAGCATGCATTGAGGATTGGAAAAAACGTTGGCATAAGTGCATTGTGTCCGGAGGGGATTACTTTGAAGGCGATGAAATAAATTTGGAAGAATAAATTAAGAGTTTTTGAAAAAAATAAAAAATTGGGATTACTTTTTTCGGCACAATAGTATGAAAATTGTAGAGAAGTTTGTGATACTCATTCAGTGCAGCACAGTATGCTTGCTTATAAACGAAGTGAAATCATATTAGATGACTGCTGGTCAAACTTTATTAGTAACATGGAATTCCGTGATTTGCAGCAATTTGTTCAACTGGTTCACTTTCTCGTGGATATGCCTTTGTTAAAAGGAAGTTTCCTATAAATTTGGAATGCTTGGTGGAAAATAAGTCTGAAGAAAGAGTTGGGCTGAGACAAATTTTCGATGAAATACAGGCTACTGGAGACATTTTAAACTGCAAAAATAATGCACAGTTGTGTGAGATCTTCCCATTCCAAGTACGATAAATCAATGGCAATTAAAAATCTAAAACTCTAGAACAAGAAATAGTTGAATCCAAAAAGAAAAGCAACTATAAAGGAATTACAGAGCAAAAAACAAAGATTGCTTCATGATGTTCAGCAAGAAGCAGTTTTGATAGATCAGGAAATTAATGCATTAAATATGGTTAGATTCTTACTTATAAATGTTTTGGCTTAAGAATGTCTGGAACCGATAACTGATATGCTGAGCATTGCATGGATAGAAATAAATTTATATTTTGCTAAACTTTTTAGGTCTGTCTTGTTTTTCCCGAACATATATTGTGCCAAAGTCGTTGGGTCTAGCATTAGTTAGAGTAATATAACATATTAAAATTGAAAAATTAGAATTTCAATTAAATACTTCAAGATTGTAGTAGGATTACTAGAGAATGTAAATGACAGTATGATATGCTTAAAATATTTTTAAATGAGGTGGTTGTTTATGTTTTCGATACTAAAAATATTTTAAAACTATGGGTTAGGTTAAATTTTAGGAAATAACAGGCATTCTTCATATACTGGAACTAGAGATTGTTATCCAGAATCCTATTATTTTTTTCCGCAACAAATTATGGGATATTTAAGTCAATCCCCCAAAGTATTAAATTCCTTGTTGTGTTTCATTATAATAATCTTATATATACATTTCTATTAAAGGAGAGAATATTGTTGTTTCATTTATTATTTAATGTGATTGCAATTATTTCTTGTACATTATCAGAAATTAATTTTGAAGAATTTCGGGATTTGCTATATCTTCGTAATTTAAATCTAGCATTAAAATATTTTTATGAAATAAAGTATCAGAAATTGAGAAAAGATTTATCCAATTTTTTCCGCAACAATTTAAACTGTTACTATTCTTTAAACTCTATATTCAATTTTCTATATCTCCCTTAGAACATATTGCAATAAAATCCTCAATCTCGAGCGGTTTCATATCTTTCACAAGTCGGGGTCAGATTAAAGATATGTGTTTTTTCCCTCCATGGCTGAATGATGTGATAACTGTATTTTTACATAATAATAAAAATCTGCCATGTTAGGCGAAAAATATTGGCAAGATCAGTACATGATGGAATAATTAAAATGCATCTTTGTTAAGGATGCTGTTTAATGAGTTCCAAGAATCTAAAGTTTTTGCTTTCTACCATAAAAAATCTATGTGATGATTTAAGGTTCTAGTGATATCAAAGGAAATTTTTGTTTTATGATTTTCTGTAGGATAGTCAAGTTTTATAATTATTCGTTAAACTCGTTATTTTTTTTACATGGTTTTAAAAAATTATTAATCACTGTCGTAGTATAATTTTCTTATTCAGAGGTTTTTTATAATAACTTATAGTCTCCCGATTTTATGCTAATGATCTGAAATTTTTCTAAATTTCGCCTGGATTAAGTGGGGAATTTTACTTTGTCTAGAGAAGGCCACCCTGTATTAAACAAATGTACTTAAAATTATCTATAGATCTGAAATCATTGTAATTCATAATAATAATAAACAGCTGTAAAGCTTTATTGTTAAAAGACTATGGGGAAATTTTGTAAGGGTCTTCTCATGAACATTTCAAATATCTTCAGGGATGATAAAATAAATAGAAAGTATTCTAAAATTGATAATTCTCAAGGTGTGTTTCTTTTCACAGACTGAATCAACTACTGGAAATGCTGCGCAACACAGGAGAGCCTTTCTTGGACCGTGCTCCTGGCAGTGGTGCCATGAGCATGATGTACTCTGGGATCACTCAAGCACGTGAATTTGACGATCCCCCAGGACTTTACGAGAAAACAGAATTTCTGCTCAGGGAGTGGGTTACCATGTTCCATTCACCGAAAGCTGGAAAAGATAGTACTCATGCTTTCTCTCTTTTTGTACATCAGGTGGGAATTGATTTCTTTAAAATTTTTAGATAAAATTAGATTTCAGGAAATATCTAAAAGTGAAATACCCTTTCTACTTTGCCTAGTGATTTTTAAACTTTTCAGTGTATCATATTTAATAGAATATTAAATGCTTTGCATCAGTTTTAAAAATATAAAAATGTGTTCTTTTTTTTTGTTTGTATCCTCACCAATGGTTATACATAATCAGGTTCATTAATTTGTGTAGAATTTCTACAAAATATATATATATATATATATGTTTTATTTACAAGAATAATAACTTACTCAACATTTTCAATTAATATGTTCCAGCCAAATAAATTGCAATAAACCTATGAATTGATTGCAAGTGATTGTCTAAATTCATCACATTGATGCTCAATTGCTTTGCTTAACTTTTTAAAGGGTTCTTTATGGCAAAAATTCTCCAAAAGATGTATTAAAATGTTCAACAGTTAGATGTGTTAATATCTTGGTGATGGTTTAGTCTTTTGCGTAGTTCAATATATAATTTGTGTGTTACTACAAAACCAAATATTTTTATAATAACAATTTTTTTTCTACTTTTTGTAATAACAATTTTAAAACTACTAATTAATAAAATTTATTCATTTGTAGATGAACCTGCAAGGCATCCTGAAGACTGATGAATTGATCTCACGATTTTTCCGCCTTAGTACCGAGATGTGTGTGGATCTCAGTTATCGAGTTCTATTAGATCAAACAATTAAAACCCCACAAGTTATTAGAGCAAAATGCTTTCACACTCTGGATGCTTATGTACGTCTCATTTCTCTCTTGGTTAAACACAGTGGGGATGCTAACAACACTGTGACTAAAGTGAACCTGCTAAATAAAGTTAGTGTAATGATATGTTTTATTAATCAGAAAGCTAATGCAATTTTTAAGATATATTAATATGTCATTTTGACCATTTTTATTGTCTGTTTTATTATGCAATTACTTTTTTTGTGTTTTATTATGTGTAACAAATCTATGTCTTTTCAATTCAATGTTTTGAAAAAAAAACCTGCATTTCTTTACTTACAATTAGTAATTCACAAGAAATTTTGCATGTACATTTCTTTTACCTTTAACTAAACATATCTGCATAGGATTTAATAAAAAACATCGATTTCATATAAACTGAAGTAGATATTTTTAGTAAAAAAATTTGGACAAAAGAGTAGTGACTTGTAAGGAAAAAAAATTCAGACAGTAATAAAAAAATTGACAACATTCTTGTAGAATAAGAAAAATACTAAATCTTATTAATATATGTGTGCATCTATTTTGAAAATACAGCAGCATGAAATTCCCAGAAGTATTTCAAATTTATATGATTAGCATTGGTTCATGTCATCAAAGTTATGGAATGAATGTTTTAGCTTTTTTCGTAAATGCAGTTTCTAGAACTTTTGAAAAATTTAGAAGTTATTTAAAATTGAAAGGTTTTACAACAAAAAGTTCTTAGTTTGTTAAATATTTAGTTGTGGGGCTCTGCGCAAAGTTGTACCCACTTCAATTTTCCGTGACTGCAGCATAATTTGTTAACGCAAATGCACTTTAGTGCTATAAACCAATTACTAGATGCTTCTGTAAACTTGTTTAATCTTACAAAGGTATATAACTTAATTGAAATATTTTGCAATCAGAAAAATTGATTCTTGGTTATTAGTAAAAAATGAAATATTCTAATATCTGCAATAATTTTAAAATATTGTGTAAATTGTTCATTTAAAATTGAAATTGCATGATATGACGAGGAAAAGGGTTAAATATTTAGGATCTTTTCCTCCCTCTTTCTATCCCCCTATTGTCCACAATTTTTCTTAATGCCCTGGGACATTTCTTATTTTAAATAATGTCTGTCTGAAATCATAAGAAAAGTCTAAAAGAATGAATTTGCTGAACAATTCCTTCATTTTCTCCAGAATAATTCAAATTGTGATTTAAAAAACAAATGTTAAGCAATCTACAACATTTATTTTAGTTAGAGAATATAAACCATCCTGACTAGTAATCTCATTTTTCACTTGGATTTTCATCCTAGTATTATAGCTAAACTAATTTCAAAAGCAATTTTTTTTAAATATTTTAGTAACACAAGTTAAAACTGTTTATTTTGTTTAAATGCCCATTAATGTTAATAAAAAAAAAAAAAAAAAAATTTCCTTGAAATATACATAAATAGATATAATAAAGATAAACTTAGATTTAAAAATGTAAGTATAAATTTTTGGGAGAAAATTAAAATTTTGTGCAGATATTTTACCTATGTAGCAATTAATATCAAACATTATCATTGAAATATATTTAAAGTGGTTCCGTCTTGCTTTTCATGATGTTTGGGGGAGGGCATTGTTTGGAGAGAATCTATTTTTTAAAAATTCCTTTTCATTGAAACAGTTAGTATTTCCTCCAGCCCATATACATTATATTACTTTGTATGAAGATTTCTTTCCAGAATTGGCAATTAGAAACAATTCATTGAAAAAAATATATATTTATAGGCATTTAAAATTAAAATAAAGTTTAAAAATTTATTGGTATATCTGCACTATTAAGTTATGATTCTTTCTTTTGTAAGATTAGTGAAATTATATTTAGTATTGAATATTTTTTTACTATTCCTTTGATATATTTCTTTAAGTAATTACAAAGGCTGCAGGCAATGAGCCATTTGCTATATCTTATAATATCTTTTTAAAAAAAATATTTAATTATATTTCTTTATGTAAACTTCAAGACTTTGCTTTATATATTGCAAGTACTCCATCCACAGTTGAAATTAAAAGATTTGTCAGAAATTCTGGATAAAAATATTAAAAATATAAAAAAAAATTACAAAATTATTATTAATTTAAAAATTATAAAATAATAATAATTAAAAGCACATTTTTCATACTATACTTAAGCTGTTTAAGATTTTTGCAAAAATTTACAAATAATTTATAAATCTTAAAAATAAATTCAGTAAATCTAAACTTGGAGAATTATCAAGACTGCTTTTTGATTATAATATTGCTTGCAAACCAAACTTAATTTGTATGTCTTAGTTATAGGCAAGCAATTTTTTTTTTGCTAGGTACTGGGTATTGTGACTGGAGTTCTTCTCCAGGATCAAGATATGCGAGGGGTGGAATTCCAACAGCTGCCTTACCATAGAATCTTTATCATGCTCTTTTTGGAATTGAGTGCCCCAGAAGCCATTTTGGAAACAATCAATCATCAAATCATCTCTGCTTTTTGGTAGGTTCTCTTTATATTCCTTATTCCTTTCGTATTGTTTTTAATGCAATCATTTTCCAAAGAATCTTTTTATTATTTAACTTCATAACCTTTTGTACTTTGATTCTTACGGTTACCAATATGCTGCAAATATATATATTTTGTAAATTTATTAATAAATCTTTGAAAAAAATTAATTTAAAAGTTTATTAAAATATAATGAATTTTTTTTCTGTGTGTGTGTGTGTGGTATTTTTAAAAACAGAACATACTGTAAATGTAAAGTTTCAAATGAGGCTTTATCTTCCTGTTCTTATAATTCAAATTTTAAACTGAATATCAGTCATATTGCTTTAAAAAATAAAAACCTCAGTTTCATATACTATTTATTTTTCAAATTCATAAGTTAAAGCATATTAAATTCACATTTTCAGCTGTTTATATTCTTAAGGCCTTCCAAATATTTTTTATTTTGCCGTTGGCATGTAAGTTTAATCAAATATGCTTACTTATTCATTCTTTATTTTTTTTCTCTATCGTGTAACTTTTGATCATCTTATTAAAAAAAAAAATCAGGCTTGTCAGGTAAAAACAATTTTATTCTTAAACGATCAAAATATGAGAATTCACTAATTAGTTCAATAACAAGCATGTTAATAAAAATATAATGATGGCTATACATTCTCTTATGAAGTGTTCTCCATAAATACTCAATTAAAGATACAGTTAAAAAATTTTCAATATCATTGTATTCTCATAACATGAATTTTTTTTTATCTAAATTTTATATTAATTTTAAAGAAACCAAATGTAAGTTGCATTAAAATATTAATAATTTATTAATTGCATGATAATACTTTTTGTTTTTATTCTGCATGAGACTATTGGTCATTTTAAATTTAAAAAAATCCTTTTGTAAGTTAATTCATCCCCTGCCCCACATCGAAAACCTTCTCTGCCACGATGTCATGCTCATGTTGAATAAAACTTACATTAAATTTATGGAGACATATACTGTTATTATATTGCAATTCCTGCATATTGTGCAAATAATGTGGTTATTGAATAAATTATATATTTTTTTCTTTGATAGCAATACTTTGTTTTACTTGAGGCCTCAGAAAGCTCCTGGTTTCGCTTATGCATGGCTAGAGCTTGTTTCTCATCGAGTGTTCTTGGGGCGTGTACTGGGAAAAGTTTGGGAAAAGGTAAAAACATTTTATCTAATGAGAGAACTATCTGCAATTCATAAAGACTCCGAATGTTTATAAATAAAATAAATATTGAAACAGTTGTCTTCATATTTTAGTCTGAATTTATTCCATGTACGAAGGGAAAGTACTGTTTTCTCTTTCTAGTGGAGAAATTAAATATTATAACTTTATTTATATTATATTTTCTAACTATATTTTTTTTAGAGACAAGCAAGTTATTTTTTTCCCCAGATATTTTTTTTTTTTTATCTAAAACCTATCTAAAAAAATTTTTTTAATAAAAGAAACATTCTTTTATAATAAGATTACTCTTTAAAATTATATTTAATTTTTTTTAATTTATACATTAAATAAATTAAAATTTATGTGATAATAACTAAAATATTAGAAATTCTTTTTCTTTTTTGTATGGTTTTACTAATTGCATAAACAAAAAATTTAAAAACTATAATTAAATAAGACTAATTTTTATATCAAATTAGTGATAAGCAATTATTTGTAATGCTGTAAAAAAACTTCTGCTTTGTTATCATTGTCCAATCAAGAATATTTTGCTGGTAGCAATACATATTGAAATCAATTTCTTGTTTAGAAAATTTTTGAACAATAATTTTATTTTACAAAAACAAAGTTTGATTATCAAAAGCTGAGTAAAAAATAACTTAGTGAAATGGCAAACACAATTATTGATTTTGTTAGAAGACAACATTCAGTATGTTAGACTGTGGAGCTGATTCTTTGTGCATCAAATTTACTTTGATTTATTGTTTTAAGTTTTTATGTAGTTTTAAAAGGTTTTGTAATGTTCTGGTGTTTTTGCTCTTTTATAAAACATATCTGCTACATAAAGTTATTTGATCATAAATGTAAGAAATGCTTACTGATTTTTTTTATTTTCATTGCATGTATCATTTATTAAATTTGCATTATTTTTCTTACATTGAAGAGTAATATTAGTAAATAATGTACTTATGAAAATGACTTTGCCTTGAAAAAATTTTTTGTTCATAATTCAAATTATATCTATGTTTATTGATATTTTTTTATCTTCATGACAGGGATGGACAATGTATTCTCAGCTGTTAGTGAGCTTGTTTAAATTTCTGGCTCCTTTCCTGCGTAATGTGGAACTGGCAGCACCTATTCAATTGCTGTACAAGGGTACTTTTTTTTTTTCCATTTTAATCTTAGGATCAGTGAAGGACTGGTGGTATACAATAAAATACATTTTTTAAATTTATTATATGTTTGCCATTAAATTAGGTACATATATTTTGATCAGATCTTTTTCATTATTTTACTTATATGTCAGGTGGGGATCTAATCTTCACTTTTCCTATGCAATTTTTGTAAATAGATTTATTGCATAAAAAAAAAAATAATAATAGGTGTACTATGTTTTATCATTTTTTTTTTTCTTTACTTATTATGTAGAACAAGTCCATTTATGTTCAAGACAAATGATTTCTCTTCTTTAATCTTTTATATGAGAGAGGGATTCTTTAACAATGCATGTACCAACTGCATTTTTTTATTAATTACATAACAATAGTTTTATTATTTTTTATGTTAAGTTCAATATTCAGAAGAATATAATCAAAATTACTTTTGTCGATTAAAAAGTGTTTTTCTGTAGGAAATTTTATTTTATAATCTGCATAGAAAAACTATAAAATGTAATTTGGGCCAGTTTGAGTTGTAGGAGAAATAAGCTGTACTTGCAGCTTTAATTGTTTATTATCTATAATCCAGGGTACTCTCCGTGTCCTTTTGGTGCTGCTGCATGATTTCCCGGAGTTCCTTTGTGATCACCATTACAATTTCTGTGATGTCATCGCTCCCAACTGCATCCAGATGCGTAACCTTATTTTGAGTGCCTTTCCCAGGAACATGCGACTACCAGATCCCTTTACACCCAACCTCAAAGTAGATCTGTTACCCGAGATCACTCAAGCACCTAGAATTCAGACGAACTTCAATTCTCTGATCCAACCTGCCTCCTTTAAAAGGTAAACTTGCTTGATGTTGTCTTCTTTATAGTTCTTTTGATTTCTAAGTTACGTCTACATAGTTTTCACTTCTGACAATGATTAAGCAATAATAGCAAACTTTCATAACATGATAAAGCACTAAGGAAGTTTTTTTTTTAGTAGTTGATTTGTGTTAATTCTTTGGATTCATTTAATTATGAGGAAATGACTACTTTATCTTTTATATACTGGTTAAATATTAAAATCATGAATTTCTTAAAAAATTCTTTTGCTTTTTATTTATTTTGTTACTGTTATATGTTGTGAAATATTTTTAATTTCTTTAAGTCAACCAAATTTAAATGTTTTAATAAAAAATATTCACATATTATATGAAAAACATGAAAAAATAAACACAAAATGAAAATGTTAATAAACAATGTGTTAAAGTTTTACTACATCTGTGTAATAGCCCTTTAATGGAAAAAGTTTAAATTAAAATAAACTTGATTTTTTTTTTTTTAACAGGATCTAGACTCGTACATCAAGACCAGAGCACCCGTCACTTTTCTGTCGGAATTAAGAACGAGCTTACAGGTAATTTCTGTACCAATTAAGATATATGTATTCTTAATTTGTCAATTTATTATTATTATTATTTTTATTTTTATTTTTTTTTTTTTTAAATATTAGTGATTATGTTGTAGGTATGATTAATTTGTATATATCTGCTAACTAATACGTGAGTAAAATGAAGACTTTTTAAAGTTTCAGATTAGCTCACAAAGACATTTTATTTAAAAAGTTATCATTTCCATGTTTTTCAAAGATAAGAACTCACACTTACTTTATAAAATGTGGAATTCATTTAGCAATCTAACAATTATATATTATATCTTTCTACTGTTTTTGCAATTTAAATATTCTATAGTTTTTTGTTATTACTGAAGAATATTTTTTGTTCAATGTTTTTTATCGTACTTAAAATGACACATGAAGCATTGTTGTGAACTATTTAAATTAATTTTTTTTAGTACTTAAATTCGTTTAGGAATTCTACTCTTTGTTCTTTTCCCCTGTATCATCTATCAATGCATTTACTCTAGTATTGTTTGGTTATAATTCTTTTCACTAAAGTGCTGGAAATTGCATTTGAATCTGATATCAAGCTCCATCGTCAGTTTTCCAATTCTCTTTGTGTAGAAACATAGAAATTTTTAGGAAAAAATATTTCATATTAACAAAAAAGAATAAATATTGATTTCTCTTGCATTTGAAACTTCTGCATTAAATAGTAAAAATAAATGTAAAAAAATAAGTTTGCTGCATAATCACATTAACATAAACATAATTATTTTTCTGAACTCTTCAATTATAAACAAGTTTTGATTATCTTAAAATGTAACAAAATTTAATGAAAAACAAAAATGTTCAGTATGTAATGTGAAATTATCCAATATGATATTATATACGTATTTTTGTGCATATTACAAGAAATGTTGCATTAATACTTTTACTGACAATCATGTGAGGATGTGTTGATATTTGTAGAAATAGTTTTTTCCCAGAAGGAGATTTGCTTTTATTGATTGTAATTTATTGATTGTAATGAGTAGGATTGGAAAGTGGTCATAAAACACGATTATGTGTATCATACTGATTACTAAGTAATATTTAGGTCTCTCCTCATAGAATATTTTGACTATGCTACAATGCATGATAGACACTAAAGTTAAAATTATTTTGCAAATACAACATTGCACGCTGGTATGTGAAGTGAAACAAAATCAGTGTCAAAATGCAATATTTTTGTTTGATTCTTTATCACTATGAAATATTTAATATAAATGTTGGTTACAATGATATAAAATCTAAAATAATGTGTTCACCTTGTGGGAGAAATTAACTCTTCGTCACTGTCATAACTATCATCACTTGGTATTTGTCCAAAATTGCAATTGCGTGGTCTATTAGAGGCTTTTATTTATTTATTTATTTTTGGAATCATGAAAGCTTTGTAAAACTATTGTCTCTACAACTTGTATTACAAGATTTTTTTAATGACTATTAAAACTATAAATATATTTTAATAACTAAGGAAACTATAAATTTAAAACTACAAATCTTTACAGCTAGCTTCTAAACTTTTACTTTGCATCAATACCAGTAGACTGCAGCAGAAAATACAGCCGATTGAAGTGGAGGCAAAATGTTGAGGCGCATGACTGGCTACTGAGACAACACTCCATAAAACGCGTGCTGGTTCTTGATATTCTCCATCACACATTGACTGAAGATCAGCACCAAAAACATTATGAGACATTCTTAATCATTCTCATGATTTTTTAGTTTCTTTTTTTTTTGCAGTTAATGGCTTTCTCCGGGATAATTTTTTTCAGTTTTTATGCAACTGAAATAAATTTTTCTCTAAAAGATAAAATATTACTTATAGTTTTGCTTTTGTTTTTGAAGGCTATGTAGTGTAAAAATAAAATAGTTGAATATTGACCACCAAACTTCAGAAGCTATTTTTTCTAGTTTAAATATGTGCTTGACTTCAGAAAATCATACATTATTCCTCACTGTGAAATTCTAATGTTTATACACCATTCCTTAATGTAAATAGTAACAGAGAATTTACAAGTAAAATTCGGGTGCTTTTAATTCTTCTGGCAAACTCTTAAAAATACCTTTTTTTTTTTTTATAATTGCAGGTGGCAAATGAGCCAGGTATGCGGTACAACATCCCCCTTATCAATGCTCTCGTTTTGTATGTGGGCACTCAAGCAATCGCGTACATCCAGAGTAAAGGCAATACTCCCAACATGAGCACTATCACACACTCGTCTCACATGGATATATTCCAGAATCTTGCAGTGGATTCGGATACAGAAGGTAGGTTTCGTGTCTATTGGTGCTTTTTCCAGTAGAATTGTAAATATTTTCTAATAACTGCTTTTGGATTATTGGAGGATAAATGTTTTCAATGAAACATTAACTTAGTAATTTTAAACAACTTTTATTAAGAATGTTTTTATACTATTTTCTAACAATAAAGACTGGGAGGCCTTTAAAAATGAGTTGATCTAATGAGTTATTTAAATGTGTGAGATCTTATTTTGTGAATCAATTAATTTTGTTTTAAGGATTTCATGATTAGATAATTTTTTTTGTTTTAATGATTAGATAATAAAATTTCAAAATGAATGGTTTTTTTTTTTGTGTGTGTTATTTACTTTTATGCAACTGCTGTAGTTATTTGAGAACTAAAAAAAAAAAAAAATGTATAATTATAAGATGTTTTTAAAAATGTGTGCTAACAATATTGTTAGAGCTAAAGTGATGAAGCTTTCAATTTATATAAAATCACAAGGCTGTCAATCGTAGGTGTTTTTTGTTAGCAACTCTATGAAATATGTTTTTGTTATAAAGAGATTTTTTTTTATTTATGGAAAAAGTAAATAATCCCTCTTTAGAAGATTTTTTTTTTTCTACTTAAAATAACTGTAATAATTATAAATTCTGTATTATTACGATATAATGCGTAAATATTTAATATTTTTAAAAATCATAACTTAAAATAGTTGCAACTTGAAAATTGAAAACTATACAAAATTTTAATTTTGCAAATGTATGACACTATATTTTTTGTAATATAAATTCCAAAAAAATTATTCATATGAAATAGTAATTCATTTTAAATGTTCTTGATTCCCCCTCTGCCCTTCAAAAGTATTTATCTCATGCTCCCTCAGAAAAAAAAAAACCCATAAAATTTTTTATCACTGGTATTGCTCTCCATAAAATGTCTTTACCGATTTATTTGCTCTTGTATGATACAATTGTAGGCTAGCCCTACATAGGAAACAATCCTCATCTGATATCTTTAGTGCAAAAAGAAAAAAAAAATATATTAAAATAAAGTTTTTTTCCTGTAATTTATATCACAAAATGATTTGGTTTTCCTTTTCCAGGTCGCTATTTATTCTTGAATGCTATTGCCAATCAGTTGCGTTATCCTAACAGCCACACCCATTACTTCAGCTGCACATTGCTTTATCTCTTTGCGGAAGCAAACACAGAATCCATTCAGGAACAGATAACCAGGTCTGACTGTCTATGCAACTAGTTCAAAAAAATTAAATGGTTGCTTATGCTTTTTCCATAATATTCACTATTTAATAAATTTAATGATGATTATTTTTGAAAAAGCATGAGTAACCAGTTAATTTAGTTTACCAGTTTTTACCTGTAAAAATATAGTGTTCTGATTAGTGATGTAAGGTTTGATAAACAAAGTAGTTTTTATGTATTTTAGTACACTGAGAAGGTTTTTAAACAATCCGTCAATATAATAATACAAATTGTAATGTGTTTCATTAAGTATAGTAGATCAATTTCCATCTGGAATACACAAATAATTAAATAATTAGGGAGATAGTGTTCTAAAAAATTGGCACTACCTTTTCCAAAAAATTTGCTACTCACTCGAACACCTATCTTTTTGTAAATGTTTATTTGTTTATCTCTTAATTA
The DNA here is from genome assembly GCA_021605095.1 of Caerostris extrusa. Taxonomy (NCBI): domain Eukaryota; kingdom Metazoa; phylum Arthropoda; class Arachnida; order Araneae; family Araneidae; genus Caerostris; species Caerostris extrusa. Next base: position 46,428 of record BPLR01003054.1, read on the forward strand.
GATAAGTTTAAAAATAGTGTAAGAAGGAATTAAAAATATATATTAAACGTACAATGGTTTTTGTTGAAAAATATTATATTGCAATTTTATTTGGGGAACGTGGAATTGAGGCAATTTTACTTTGCATACAGTTTGGATAACACAAATTCTCAGAACTACATGCAGATTCTCAACGGTCAACCCTGCAGTTAGTGTTTTATTAGGTTACACCCATTTTCAATGAATTAATTACATTATATTTGATGTAAAAATACTGATGTTAAACATAGTAGTAATTTGTGTACTTAACATCAGAGTGTTTTTCTTGCAGGTGTAATTCTATTGGAGTAATTAATGCATGTAAAATTTGTATTTTGTATTTTATTCATTTAAATGTAAAAGTATTTAAAGAATATGGATGTAATGTTATAAAAATAAGGTATGTATTATTAAAAATAATTATTAACCAAGTTATATGTATTTGCTGCGAAGTTTAAACCATGAATGGAAAAATCAAATTAGGAAGCCAATGAAAAATTTTAATTAATAGCAATACTGGCAAAAATTGCTGAAATTTGAATTAATTAAGGAGATAATTTTTAATTAAATTAAGCTAAAATTTAAATTTCTCAAGCTAATTGTTTAAAATATTTATGTAATTTAGATCTTTGTTAAATTACATAAATATTTAAACAATTAGCTTGAGAAATTTAAATTTTAGGTTAACTTAGTTTTAAGTTTTTAGAGTGAGAACTTTTCAATATGCAATACCTTCCCTGAAGGTGTTAATGAAAGACAGTAAACGTTTTTTGCATAATATGAAATAGGATATCAAGATAAATAATGGTGGAAAATCAGAAAAGTGTTAAAGAAGCTTGAATAAGGGGAATATTTCAAAAGAAATTTTTGCCCTCAAAAGCAACCAGTTTTATGTTGTAACATTAAGTTAAAAATTTATTTCAGACAAGCAATAGTTAATAAAAGTTAAGGGAAAATATACTTAAATAAATTTCTACAATTTTTGTTTGCTGAAGAAAAAAATCTGGTTATTAATGAGAACCAACTTTCTTTTAAAATGTATTTGTCTTGTAAAAAACTAAACTGAAAGAAAAATATGAATTTTAAAACAAAGTTGTATGCTATCAAAAAGATGAAAAAATTGCTTATAGGAATATATTTTGAAATTCATTTTAGTTTTAAAATAATTTTACATGTTTGTCATATATGTATGTTTGAAGTTATTCATTTTTTATGTGTTGAAATTAAATGTTAATTAAATCGTAGGTGTTTCATGCAATTAATTTGCTTCTTCACAGGGTTCTGTTAGAGCGTCTCATCGTGAATCGACCACATCCTTGGGGCCTTCTCATCACTTTCATTGAACTCATCAAAAATCAAAACTTTAAATTCTGGAACCACGAATTTGTTCGATGTGCTCCTGAAATTGAGAAGTAATTGTTTCTCTCTTTTTTTCTTTTTTGCCATAGCTTGAAATTTTTTGTTAGATTTTAAATCTATAGAGAAATATATATATTGGTAAACTTTTTTGCTGTTCTGAATACAGAGAAATAGCAGTTGTGTGTGAAAGTTTTGCTTACATACACTTTCTATATGAAAATTTGTCACAATTGATTTCTTACGCACAAAAGTCCACCAATAAGGTTTGAATATATTTCCCAAATAATCCTATTAATTGGTTAATTAAATGTGAAAGATATTATTCTTTTAAATGCATTTTTATTCACTTTCCCATTTATTATACAAATGACTATTTTATTAACTGTAAAAAAATTTTAATGTTTTTAAATTTAAAGATGTAAGTTTTGGTAAAACTATTTAACTAGAGATTTTTGGTAGTGTATGGCAATGAAAAGGCCAATTTGATATTTAAAACAGACTTTTGTTACATGAAAAGTAAAGAAAAGCCTTCTTCCGTAGCCTTCCAAGTCTTTTGTAAAGCCTGAACCTTCTTCCACCCCTTGATAAATAAAAGAAAATTTTCATGTTGATCAAGGATAATTAATGACATATATCAAGACTGAAATTAATTAACATATTTTCGATCATACTAAATCTAACTTAACATTTTAAATGGAACAGAATATTCATTTTGCTATAATATTTTGTTAACCTTCTTCCACCCCTTGATAAATAAAGAAAATTTTTTCATGTTGATCAAGGATAATTAATGAATATATCAAGACTTTAATTCTGCATAAATACTTAACATTTTAAATGATGCAATTTTCTACAAATAATTTTTAATTTTTATAGTGTTAAATTTAGTCTGACCACCTATAGTGTGGAAAATTTGTAGGTGACATTTTAGACAGGTTCAAAAAGAGTGGCATCATAAAAAGGCAATGTCATAGGAAATAAGAAGAATTTTGATTACAATAGAACAAATTTTAATTTTTAGTAATTAAAATAGATTACATGATATTAAAAGAAATTATATGAAAAACATTATTATTCTTTCAAAGCTGCTGTGCTCCACTTCTAATTAGCACCCCTAACAAGTCGTTAATTAGCTAATTTCTGGTGTTAAACCGGATGTTTAATATTTCACATTGTTTAATATTAATCTGTGGTTAGACTGTATTTATAAGCAAGATTTACTCAAACTTAAATTAACTTACCTTTTAATTACTTATTAAGGGAAAAGCTTTACTTTTTGCAATTATTGTAAAATATTCCAATCATCCATAACCTAAACTTGTGTATGATGTTTTAATTTTACCCTCAGGAGAATTACACAAATACTCATTCGTCACAGATATAAAGCAAATTAAGGTTAGACAATCCACATTACCTTATCCTTCTTACCCTGATAAACTTAACTACATGTTTGCTGCATACATTTACATCAATGAATCGCAATTAACAAGGATGCATCATTGTGATGACTGATTCCAAAGGATGCATTTCATATAAAAATTAAGCAATTAAAGTGAAAAAAAAAAAGTGCTGTAAATAACTAGGAAAAATATTTGAATGTGCAATATTTGTAATTGTGGTTAATTTCAAAATGACTGCAATTGTCTCTAATGAATATGAAATTCTAGGGGAGTTTCCCTCTTTAAAAACAGTTAGGGTTTAGATTTCTTTTACAATAAGGTATTTATGCAGATGTAGTTTTATTACGTGAACCATGATTAAAATCAGTTTGATCTCAATCGTATCATATTAAAATAAGTGAGTTGACAATCCAAAGGATAAAAGTGTTTACAATTTTCATACTCAAATTTTCTTGAAAATTGAGAGGTTGATGCTACTTTTTTTAGCAAGTTAATATCTCAGATATACCCTACATGTAGTAAAATTTTGATCAGATGGATGACAACCAGCTCATGGCCTCTTGTCTCTTTATTCACTAAATAATAAATAATAAATTTCCTGATAAAAGTCATTGTAGCCCATCTTTCTGCAAAAGTGGGGGAAAAAAAAAATAATCAAGTCCTTGCCATGTATGGTCTGACTGATCCACATCTGTAGATAGATGGATGATTTTTGTAACTTCCTTTGATACAAGTTACTACATATGAAAAACAGATTAGAATTTTTGTTTCTGAAATGTAATTTTCTTTTTTACTCAGCCTTCTATTGCAATTGGATCCATCTTGCATGGAATTTCATCTGTATAATTAATAGGCAATTTGAATATTTTGAAAACAAGAAGATTTAATTAAACAAGAAGCACAAGCATGTCAAACCAGTGGGCTGCTTGCAGCCCATAATGAATATATTTATGGCAGGGCCCACAGAAAGTAGGTAACAAAAGTTTTGATAAAAACTTGATAGATTAATTTTTTTTTTAAATATAATTATGCATTATTACCACATTTTGCATGCTGTGCAGCATTAATACAAAAGTAATGAGAATTGAAATTTTCAATCTGTACAAATCTAATTAAGTTTATTAAGAAAATGAATTTCAAGAAAATCAATTTTGCCCATTAACTTTTCGTCTATTGATATGTCAAAGTTGGTGAATTTACACTTTAAATTATTTGAGAATCAGTGAGATTCTATATTAAAACAAAAAATATAAGAATGTGTAGATTCGAAAGTTCTAGGATTGTTTATTCACTTGACTGATTTACTAATTTGCTGTGCATAGTGAAATACATTTTAGTTATGTTCTGTAGCATATATTCGTGCTTTCAATTTTAAAAAAATAGTAAAATTTTAGAAAGAAAAGTCCATTTCTAAAATAATTCGTCAAATTCAAACAAAGGCGAATGGCAACCATTGCCACTTTTCTTTAAAAAAAAAAAAAAAAAAAAAAAAAAAATTTATAATTTTATTTAAATAATGTAAATTTGAAAAAAAATTGTTTTTAAACTTAACTTTTGCATTGTCCTTCAGAATTCTCTATTATGTGTATTTTCATGATTTTTTAAAAAATATTCAGAATTTCTAAGATATTTTATTTATAAAAGGTAATTAATAATTTCTTCTTGCAGACTCTTTGAATCTGTCGCTCGATCTTGTATAGGACAGAAACATTCTACTGAACCACTTACGTCCTGAATACTGACCTCCAACTGTGATGACTGCCCTGTCAGAGACTTTTGCTTCAGTTCTTTCACTCATTTGGTCTGTTCTGCCAAAAAAAACAGGACTGTGTGTACATTAATGCATTATTGAACTTTTTCTTTTTATCTTTGTATTATGTAGCTGTCTTGTGATTTTGTTTTGGAAATGATTTTTATAATAAATGATGAGTAGTTTTTCTTTATTATTTTTAATGACAATTAAATTACTTATTTTCGAAATGTCACACTTTGTGCCAGTCTGATGCTCATGTGCTAAACAGAAGCAGTTCAAAAGATATGTGTTATAAATATATAAAAAATTTCAAAAAACTTTTGCATTTCAGCAACTCGAACACCTTTCTAATACATTCCACCCAATATTATACAGAAAGTTCTTATTGGGTTAAAGTAATGAAATACCATGATCACAATAAAAAAAAAGAAATATGTTTAAGAAAGAAAAGAATAAATTGTTCGATACCAGAAATGACAAAATGAATGTACTTAGATGCTAATATAAAAGGATTCAATAACTGGCTGTGTATGATAACTTGGTGGAATTTTCATCCAATTGGTGGAATTTCGTCCGTTGGCTATCAATTTTATTCCCATGATGGGGACACAAAAGGAAGTAGAAGATGACAGCAGCAGCAACGTTGGTAGTAGCACCTGGAAATATCGTTTGTTCATTGAGGCAAACACAGCATTTTCCCATTAGAAAAATCAAAAGCCAAACATATCGTCCGTTGGCAATCAATTTTATTGCCATGATGAAGACGCAAAAGGAAATAGAAGATGGAAAATGATGAAAATTTTTATGATTCCTGGAAAATGATGTAAATTTTCATAATTCCTGGAAAATAATGAGGATTTTCATAATTACTAGCAGCAGACTGGCAGATGATGATCAGAGTACTGTATGCTTCATTTGTACAACTCGTTCTTTTCTTGTGCAATGTGTAGATATAATTTTTTTCTTCAAGTATAAAAAATAAATCTGTTTTTTAATAAGAATTCTTGTTCCAGTGCAGGAAGAATTATTTTTTCCTTGGTTTTGAAAATGCCTATTTGAAGCATTTATTGTGAGAAATAGAGTTTAACTTGTCTGTGGAACAGATGTGCAATGTTCACACTAAATAAGGATAAAAATTCAACAGCTTACAGACTTGGACAGATGGCAGCAGCAAAAACAGAACTCATTTTCATTCACAGTAGAGAATTTTCGAGTTTCTTTTGCAAACATAACTTAATGATGATTATACATACTTCAATGTATCCATTTCAACTGATATATATTTTTGCATTACTTGATGGTTTTTAAATAAGGCATTTATAATTATTGTAATATTGCTAACAAGGAAAATAGATGAATCTTCGTAGAAATATAAATTTTAATACTTTATATAAAGCAAGTAATTGTACAGTAATTTCATTTTTATAGGTTCAATAATTTTTGGTCAGATTTTGAATATATTTTCTAATAAATTCGAGTTAAAATTAAGAAAATAGCATTTAGTTGTCAAATTTCACTCTTTTCAAACTTTTATACGAAAGACATACTCAGCGGCCCAGTTATCTAGACCCTTAATTGCAGCTTTGAATCCCCCGTTCTCCTTAACAGTAATGTTCATCAAGAACATAAAAAATACCATGTGAACTAAACTCCACATTGTTTTCAAATATAATACTTGCCCCAAAAGCAACAGCCCAACAGTGAAAAAAAGTAACGCTTACAACTCTGGTCTCATCCATTAGTAATACAAAATATATCGCAGTTTTATAACTAACAAGTTTACTCTTTCACGTCAAAGTTTCTTTTAAAACAATTTACTTAAAATTTTCTTGTTAGTATTGTTTGTGACTAACATTGTTTCAGTAATTTTGAATTGTATTGTTCAGGATAAATATTTCCTTTCTTATATTATTTTATTTTACATTATTGCAACAATAATTACAACAATATATGTTTTCTTTCAAAATGTCACATATCTTTTATACATTAACACAAATATTATTTGACAATCGTTATTCATATAGATTTGGGGGATTTTATTCACTTAAATTTCATGATGAAGAAGGAGAATTTGCTTTATTTTATATTATTTTGGGGCAATCTCAAAATAGGAGTCGTTGGGATTTGGCGACTTTTTGTGGCGCCGACTGAGCGATAAGTCACCAAATGGGATAACACGCATTTCTTGTGCTGTTTGCAATTCACTCCATTTACAATATCAATCTTTTTCTTGTCGCACTCTGGCGAGAAGAATTGTTGACAAATCCCAGCGGTCCCTATTCTACGATTTTGCCTTATTTAGATTCCTTTCAAAGAAAGAATATAAATTTTCGTGGAAAAAAAATATTTCAAAATAATTCTTTTTCTAAATTAATTTTTGTGGGAAACATTTTTGTGTTCTAATTTTCATGGAAAATTATTTGCACAAATTCTTCATCAAAGTTATTTAATTATACACTCAAGAGCCAAAACATTATGACCACCTGTCAATAACGAGTTGGCCCACCTTTAGCGCGCAACACAGCTTCAACCCGCCTTGGCATGGATGCCACAAGTCCTTGGTAGATGGCCGGAGACAGATTGTACCAGATGTTTAAGCAACGGTCAGGCAAATCCGAGATATTGCGAATTAGTGGTCTTTGAACTCTGAGCTGCCGTCCCAGGATATCCCAAATGTGTTCTATCGGATTGATACCCGGTAAGTTAGGCGTCCAGGACATTAACTGGAATTCAGCATCATGTTCCTGGAACCACTCCAACACAATTTTAGCCTTGTGACAAGGGGCGTTGTCCTGTTGGAACATTCCATTTACAGCTGGAAAAACAGAGGCCATATAAGGGTGCAACTGGTCCGCAATGATGTTCAGATGCCCTGTAGCATTCATGGTCTGCTTTACCACAACCACGGGTCACAGAACCCCAAGAGAACGTCCCCCAAAGCATAATACCGCCACTGTACATCGAGACCTACATCGAGGGAGCAACTGTTCGCCTGGAAGACGGCGTATCCTGACACGGCCATCGGCGTGATGAATGACAAACCGTGATTCATCTGACCAGGCAACTTTCTCCCACTCATCCATGGACCAGTCACGATGTTCCCGGCGCAGGCGCAGTTGGCGATGACGCTTGGTCAGCAAAGGCACACGAGTGGGACGTTTGCTACGTAGCCCCATATCCAACAGTGTCCGCTGAACAGTGTGCTCCGATACTATTCTACTTGGCCCTGCATTGTATTGGGCTGTCAGCTGGGCCACTGTCTGGCTCCGGTTTTGCTTCACCATGCGAGACAGTCTCCGACGACCTTTTTCTTTGATAGCGTGTGGACGTCCAACACCATGTCGTCGACTGCTGGTTTCACCGTCATTCATTCACTTTGCGTAAGTACTAACAACTGTAGATCGCGAACAACCCACGAGTCGTGCAGTTTCGAAAGTACTTGTTCCGAGCCTTCGAGCCATTACAATCTGCCTTCTATTAAAGTCGCTTAGATCCGCAGCCTTTCCCATCACACACAGAAGTAAGTGAAAGAATGATTCTTCATACTCTCCAGCAGCAGTTAAAAAACCAATTCTACCTGATCACGTGCCTTCACGTCATCCAGGCGAGTTCATTGCAAAATGTAGGGGTGGTCATAATGTATTGGCTCTTGAGTGTATATTGGATTCCCATATGTCTGCTCCCCGAGAAAGAGATGACGCTTGTTGGCCTCAATAACTAACAAAGAACTTCCGCTTTTAACACTTTACCGATAGAAAGCTGTCTGTTCTTGCTATTTCCGTCGGTTTATGTTTTGTAGAACAAAAATAGAGATAGTACAAAGATCCTTTAAAAAGAAGTAAGAAAAAAAAAAAAATAATATTTAATCAAAGTAGAAAAGGAGATGGATATAAAATATATAAATACTATATATTTCTTTTTAATTTGCCTCGGACTGACAAATTAAAATTCTATCCGCGGGGCCGAATAGAACTTTCCGGGGGCCGGAGTTGGCCCGCGGGCCGTAGTTTGCCCATCCCTGCTCTAAACCAAGTCGACATTAAAGAAAACATGCTTGAAGACTCGTTAGCCAAATCAACCCAGATATATTAATGTTTGTCCGCATTTTACTTGAAGATCTTACTGTTCGTAACAATAATAGAACATGAGTAGTCTGAGTAAAAGTATCTACACATGTGTAATACCCACCAAATCGGTAGTTGATTCTTCACTTAGAGTTCATTACACCCCGAAATGGTTGCATTCCTGGTATGAACATTAAACAAAAAATGCCCAGGATTATGCCCAAAATTTAATTAAATTTTTCAAGAAAAAAAAAATAATTGCAAAGAGAAAATGTTATAAAAGAAACTTACGCGATGTTTTTTTATTATACGATTCATAAAAGACGATTTCTAAGATTGCAGAATTTTTGTGATCTAAGACTACTGAAACATTTGGTTGAAATTTCTAAATAAATTCTATAATCGGAGGAAGTTTGATGGCATTGTATATTTCTCATAAACCATTAAACGTTAGCGATTAGATGTCACGTAATATTTTGTTCAGATTTTGAAAATTGAATTTTGCGACTTATTCGACGACCGGGCATGCGTATGTAATAATAAGTCGAAGAGCAATTGTATACATTGAAGTTTTGCTTTCTCTGCTCATCGAAGAAAATCGGCTGATTAATGGGTATCGTTTTTATATATTGTGTGTGTACAATAAAGATTTATCCACTAGGTTAGGTGTTGATCTCATTCAGGTGAGGTCAACCTAAATGATCTTGCGAGCCACTTTGGAAATGCATCATAACTCTGCGGACCGCATATGAAATTATATATCCTCATATTAGATTTAGACCCATTATAGACATTTTTTAGAGTGAAAATTGAAAGATAATGAGTTGTTACTTTTGTGTTTACTATTATTTTTACATGTAAATGTAGATAATATAACAATAATGATTCTAAACTCAGATTGTGAAGAAATAATATATAACACTAAATATGAAATATAAAAAAATGTATAAATATAAACGAAATAAAAAAATGAAATCATTAAAAATATTTATTTTACTAGTGCAATATTTGTTTGAACAAGAATAATATTTTAAAATCAAAATTAAATTTTTCTCATAATTTCGAAAGATAATTTTTGAATATATGGATGCATACTGTACATAATGTATTTTTTTAATATAATACTTTTCACTACTTTGGCCATTATAAAATAAATATATTTTGTAAAAATGTGATATATACTTTGCAAATCGATCTATATTTGGGTATTGGCACATCGTAATGGGTGTTGCAGGTTAGCGTCCGTTATATTTGCTCAATTTTAATTTTCGAAACAAGTAATAATAAAAAAAAAAAAAAAAAAATTTAAATCAATTCCTACTTTATTTTTTTCACTATAATGCAGAAAGTCCTTTATAAATAATTTCATTCATTTTTTTAAGTTTATCTGGCGCCATCTATTGGTAGATATATGCAACTTAAATCTAAAAAAAACTAAAATTAATTAATTAAATTGAATTAATGAATTAATATTTGAAAACACTGCAATAACATCAAGTGTCATCCACTACAAGTTTTAAAAATATATTTGAACTTGAGTGGATGAATAAAAAAGGATTTTATTAACGATTGAAAATTTGAACAAAATATATATATGGATAGTGTGAACTAATAATAGGAATTGATAAAATCCTCAAAGTTTTTTTTTTTACAAAAGTTAATAATGGTTTTTTCAATTTAAAATATTTGTTATACAGAGAACTACTTTTCAGAAAATCAGCAATTTAAAACTCCAAGCATATAAACCATTTCTTATATAATTGATTCATATTATTCAAACCATTTTTTTTTTTCAAAATAATGTTCTAAATTTTATTAATTGCATAGGATTAATCGAAATCTTAAATATTGAATTTGAATTCTTCTAGTTTCTTCTTTATGTTTTCCGTCTTCTATCTGATCTAGTCCGAATTCTCCGGAAAATTCCGGTTTCCCGAAAAATTCTCAAAACTGTTCAAGGAACAACATGTATTTGAAGAATCCAGGAAGGAGGAAATACGGTGGTCGAATTTCGCGAAAAAGTCGGAGGTGAAATTGAAAAGGCTGACGGGAGAGAACAGAATGGGGATTCAGTCAGAGTTCATAATAGAAGAAGAAGTAGAGGAAAACGGATTGAGACTGCACAGAAAAATGGGGATGGAAACGACTGGACTTGAAATCCACAAAGAAATCAATATCGCATGATTATCCCTTAAATTTCCTTCTTGAGTGTGTCTGTTTAGAAAAAAATTTGATCCGAGGAATAAAAGATGTGTCGAAAATTATGAAAATGCACAACATTATTCATGAAATAAGAGCTTAACTAAAAGAAATCTTAAGAATTTATTCATATTCATTTTTTTTTCCTTTTCTCTCGTCTGAGCCATCTAAGCTAATATTTCAAATATCTATAGCTAAAAAAAAAATACAATTTTGTAGTATGCCGTTCATTATTATTATTATTTTTTTTTTTGTATTCAACGTCGCCAGAGCGCTAGCCAAGGGCCTGATGGCCGAATGGCTAGCGCTCTGGCGTTCGGCACCACAGGTGCCGGGTTCAAATCCCGGCTTTGCCCATGGGTGTTGTAGTGGTTCGGAATCAACTTTAAACTGTAGGTCCCGGTCCTAATAGGATCATAGAGCGTTGTGGGGGCATTGTTACTCCGCATCCGTAGTTTACCATTAAGTAATGCAAAGTGAGTAACGCCTAATGCGAGTAACGGGTAATGCAAAGTGAGTAACATCTGTGCAGCGCTTGTTTTAAGGCATCCAGGACGTCCATGCCTGTTTGCCAGCTGCATTAGAAAAAAATGTCCCAGGACAAAAACCTTCGCAAAATAAAGTACAAAAATTATTTATTAAAATTTTTTTTCTCTAAATACGTCACAGTCAATTCGTGGCAGAAGTGCTCAGATTTGAATCTGCAGCAGTATTTGTGGCAGAATGTATAAGCTCCTCGCATGCACAGATAGGCTACAGGGTGAATGCTTTTCGAGGCATTTTCCCCCATATATCAAGTAAATATATTGAGAAACTTAAAATTTATTGATTTGGTAATCCTATAGGGGCCTGATGGTCAGTGACTAGCGCTATGGCTTTCGATGTTTCAGGTTCAAGTTTCGGCAGTGCCATGGTTCTTTGTAATGGTTATGAATCCACTTTGAACTGTAGGTCCCGGTCTGATATGACTGCAGAACGTTGGGAGTAGGACTGATAATCCTACTCGTAAAAAGTTAACATCTCGAAATCTGCCAGTAGGCAAACGTCAAGGGCCACCAGGGGCTGTTGCGCCAATGGTGATAATAATGATGTAATCCTGTAATATGGGTAAAAAATTACACAATAAAAAATATAGTTTTGGAATGACATTTGGTATATTTCAAATAGTACATTTTTAGTTAATTTCTGTTAATTCGAGTTTGCCAACGTAAACAACATTTGATTCTCATGAGTTAGTAAGCAAACGCTAAATGAGCCCAAAACCTCAACGATAGAAATCCTCTCAACATATCTTTCAAATATGATAGACTATATTGAATTAACGAATTTTAGGCTTTTTATTTGTTTGATTATAATTTATTGTTCATCATAACACTGTCTCTTTTAATTGCATAATATTTGGATAAATTGAGATAAAGCAAAAACTTAAATCAACCTGTCAAGTCAAATCAACTGAAATGAAATACAATTGTTATGTTTTCCTGCCAAATGAGAAACGATTCAAAATGAAAGTTGAATATTTTGTATTATTGCAGTTTATATAAATCTCCCATTCTATATAAAAATATGGATTTTTAAAATCCAAATTACCAGGCATCTTGCAATTATCTGCAGCTGAGCAACAACAATGTTATGAAGAATTGTTTCTATTACTTTTACAAAAAAAGAGTTGCGGTGAACAATCCAATACTTCTGCGGAATTAAACAATGATTCTGAGGACTCGTTAAATTTATTGAAAGTTACACCTGATAAATCCTCATCGAAACAAAAAACTTTAGATAGTTGGATCGTGAAGAACAAAGTGCCACCCTCAACAAAAAATATTAATTCGAAACTTCCAGACGAAGTTCCATCCATTTCGCAAAATAGTGATTCGTCAAGAACTCCAGTATCAAGTAAAAAATGCACCGAGGAAGAAAATTTATATGATGAAATTAATAAAAGGCAATTAATGGTTCGGATTGAACGAAATGTTTATCCTGAAATTTATAAACTAGATAAAAATGTAACAAAAAGTATTTCTTCTGCTTTAACGACTGATAGCACAACATCTAAGGGAAGTGTTATTTCTATTGGAGGAATGACTATTGAGAAAAATCCAGAACTACATACTTTAGTAGAAGAGCAAAAGAAAATGTCTTCTATTAAACAAATCCAATCACCAGAAAAAAGGGATTTTTGTTCATTGGAAGACTCAAACTCTCCAAAACAAAAGGAAAGGAAAAAACAGTGTTTGGAAAATGTCAAGTGTCACTTAGAACGTAATGTTTATATTTCTGAAAAACCTGAACAAAAAAAACTAGAGGATTCTAACATACAAATAGAATCACCAAAGCGTTCCTATAATTTAAGAATTAGAAAAATATTGTTTCCCTAATGGAAAAGAATTAGATAATATAATAATGTGTAAAGATTTAAATAAAACTGCTCTTATCCCAATTGTATCCAAATTAAAACCTAAAGATAAAAGTGTTCTTGAAAATGATAAATCTTCTGTTATAAAAAGTGTGAAATTTTCTACAGAAAATTTTAAAACTATTGATCCTCAAAACAAAAACCAGTTTATGTAATGATGGAAAGGTGGCAGATAATACAACAAATTTAAAATATAGCGATATATCTGCAATAATTGAACAAGATATATCTAATAATTTATCATTTGAAAAACAACAAATCATTAATAAAAACTTAATGGATACTGAACAGAAAAAATTAAAAAGTTCCTTAAAAGATGTAAATACAACAATTAATAGTTATGGTGAAGAGAATGATGTTGCACTTGTCAAAAAGAATTCAGTTTCACAATTGATTTTTAAAAGTACAAATGCCTCAAAATGTATAGAAGAACATTTGAAAAAAATACCAACGAGTACCATTCTAAATATTACTAATGAAAAAGAAATTTCTTTAATTCATGCTACTACATTGAAAGAAAAGCAAAAGAAGAAAAATAAATCAAAAACTAATTTATCTATTGAAAAACATCCAGATTTTCTTAATATGAAGGAGAAAATTGTAGATTTAAAGGAAATTAATTCAAAAGTTAATGAGAGTATCCATTGCCACTTGACAGAAGTTAAAGAAAGTTCTAATGTACAAAATGCAGTTACAAGAAAAACACCAAAACAAAAGTCAAGAAAAAGAAGTAACATAAACAAAATATTGCTTAAAACAAATGAAAGTTCATCTTCTGACATGGAGCAAACTTTCCAAGATATCAATACCGAAGTTATAAAAACTTCATCAATAAAATGTGTTGAAAAAAATGAAATGCCACATGATATAAATTCTTTACTTGCTGCAGAAAAAAGTCACAAGAAAAACTGATTCCTGTAAAAATAAGTTTCTTGAAAGAATGGATAATTCTTTTGAAAAGAAAAAACTGAAGATTTATTCTGGAAATGATCATTCTCCTACAGAAATAAATCATAGAGATGAAATACAAACTTCAGAATTAGTTATAGATTCATCAAGAATGAATAAAAAGGCAAGCAAGAAAAAAATTAAAAGAAATAAACTGCAAGATAAACATAAAAACGAAATACTTACATCTGGTCAAAATCATGACTTTTGTAATTCATTCAATACTGTAGAAGACAATTCAGTTTCTCTAGACTCTGATTCTTGTGTTGAAACCATTGGTCAACTTCGTGATGACAGCTTACCTAAACATTTTAGCTCTAAAGAAAGTTTGGTATTATCAACTTTGCAAAAACAAAATTGTGGCATGGAACTTGAGGAATCATCTGATATAAACAATCCTTTACAAACTAACAAATGTTCAAAATTAATTAACAAATCTAAATCGTCTAATTCCTCGAAAAAGCGAATACCACCGCATTTGACGGAAAAGCCTAGAAAAAAATTGAAAACTGCAATTGAATCAAATTCATCGAGTGTTTCTGAAAATTCTAATGTCGAAATAAAACATTCTGCAAAAGAGGAAATTTCACAAAAATCACATACTTTTTCTAAGCATAATAGTGAGTCTAGTGAAGATCAATCTAAGATTTTAAGTGTAAATTCTTGTTTTGATCAAGCAAATAAACTTCAGACAGAATTGAAAACTTCTAGTAAATCATTACAACTGAAATCCAGTTGTGAATCAAAAAAGAAATCTTCCAAAAATACCAAGATGAAAAAATCTGCTGTAAAAAATTTTGTATCTCATACAGCTAAGCATAATACAAATGAGAAAAGTGCCCTATCTTTAAAATCTGAAATAAAAAATAAAAGCATACAAATTATAAATGTTGAAAGTATCATTGATGATACTGAATGGCCTATGACTGTTGATTTGGATGATAAACCTAATGATTTGTTTGATAACACAGTTATTATTCAGGGAACACAAAATCATTCAAGTAAAAAGGAAGATTTAAGTAAATATTCAAAGTCATTTTGTAATAATATTCCAAAAAAAGCTATTAAAACCACAAAACACAGTAAAAAGAGTCCACCTAAGAAATTCTTAAAAAAAAAAAATATTTCATGTTCTATCACTTCACACAACATGACTGCCGAAACTTTGATAAAAACAGAGTTCATGAAGAAATGCCAGTTACTTTTAATAGTTTGAGTTCTAATAAAATTCTTGAAAATGATCTTATTTCAGAACAAGCAAAAGTAGCTTCTGAAATAACAGCTGAATTGATTGATAATTCTGATACTATACAATGTAATATTGAAAATGATGCTTATATAAACTTGATTCACTCTGCATTTTGTTGCATGTCAAGAGTACTAGCAACTATTGGAGTAGATATTAACGAACTGTTTCAAAATCCCGACATGGTAAGCAACATCAAGTCAGTTCCTAAAGATGGCATTTTTATAATTAAAAATAATTTAACTGTTCTTAAGCATGATTCTAAAAAAGAGCTGTCTGAGATTCTTAATCAATTAAAGAAAAGCCAGTGAGATAAGTTAAAATGGTACCTGAATTTTTTTTATTTATTTATTTTTTTTTTATTCTCGCACATTTCTTCAGGGATATAATGATGTGTTTGAAAACAAAAATTCATTAAATCATGTATTTCACCTGTTACTGTTTAAAATTAATCATAGAAAATAAAATGTAGAATTTCAATTTTTGCAAGTCATTATCTATTAGTCTGCACCTTGTTTTAAATCATCTGTTGTGTTCATTTAAAAATAATACAGTATATTTAAACAATATTTCTACTCATTTCTCTACATTTCCCTCTTAAGTAAAGTTCTGCTAAATATTTTAAAACTTATTTCTAAAATGCTCTCTCAACAAGACAAAAAAAAAAAAAAAAAAAAAAAAAATTACTTTATTGTTGACATTTCTTGTTTTATTCGTAACCATTTATAAAACAGCATAATTCTGCCTTTTGTTTGGAAATATTTAAGTAGAAATAATGAAAAAAATAACTTGTATTTTTCTGTTATTTCTAATATAAAAGTTTCTTCAAATTCAATTTGGATTGTTTTTCCATTTACTTCAGATGCTCGAATCTCCAAAACTATTGTTTTTCGCATGTGGTTCACAGCAAATAAAGTTACTGTAAACTAATAAATTTTCAGTTTCTGAAATACAAATATAGCTGTACAAAAGCTTCAAATACCACTGGGGTATTGGTTGTTTCTTAAATAAAATTTATTTATAAAGCAATGTTCTTAAAATACATATAAATTAATTTTTAAATATAAAATTAACTTATCATTTGAAATTAACTTTTTGTTTCGGCGTTATGAACTAACTTCATTTATAGTATTGGATCAATGGTTTAAAATTAAATTAATATTCCTTAATTCTGTTTTATTATTCAATTCTAACAATTTTCCAAGCTATAAAAGTGTTTAAATATGTAAAGCCTCAATGATTACACAGCTATGTCGTCATTTTTTAAAATAAACTAGTGATGTAAATTTTTTATATTATATATCAATAATAGTACTAAAGTTTCTAAACGGCAATTATAGTGGGGTTTTCTTTAAAAAAAAAACCTAGCCAAATCTCAAAATAGGAGCCGTTGGGATTTGGCGACGTTTTGTTATGCCAACTGAGCAATAAGTTGCCAAATGTGGTAACTCTTGTACTGTTTGCTATTCCTTTCAGTTACAATCTCAGTCCATTACTTGGCGGACTTTGGCGAAAAGAATTTTTGACACCAAATCCCTAAAGGCCCCTGTTCTGTGATTTCAGAAACCTATATGATGATTGTTATAAAATTCATTGGGATTTATGTTATTAATGTATGGCAATTAAAATAAAGCTGAGATAAAATTTGCATAACTAAAATTTTTGAAATTATAGTAAAATATTGAAATTAACTAACATATGTCCTACTAATTTTGCATTTATATATATACATTTGTTTAATAAATTATAAAATCTTGTTTATTTCTTTTTTTTTTTTTTTTTTTCCTCCCTTTTAATTTATTATTTCAACGTATTTTTTTTCCATTAGAATCGTCTAAGAAATGAGTTTTCACATTAAAAATCATCATATCAAATTGTCATGTCTTCAAACAAAAATTCCATATTATATCTGTTTACTAAGTTGTCAATAAGGTTGTCATTTGCATTTCTGGTTTTTGCACCTTCTAATTGAAAATGTGTAACCTTCCCTAACCTAATTGAAATGTTTTTATATAAGTGAAGGGGGCCCTTCCCTTATATAAATTCATTCTCACTATTTATTGAATTTTTAATAAACAAAGTATTTGAAACTATAATATATATATAAGTGTCCATGCTATGGAAGGAAAATTTTTTTAAACGTTTGAATTGTAATGCAATAATGATGCACATCATAAACTCAAGAGTTATTTGTAATGTATTTTTTTTTTTTTTCTAACTAAAGATTTTTTTTTTTTTAAATATGACATTTAGATATTTTTAAGTGTTTATATAAAATCAAACACTTTTTATTCATTATAAAAAAAATTATCATATAATTTTGAAAACAAACGAGTTTAGTAAAAATGGACATCTTATTTTAAGAAAACACATTATTAAACTTCTTTTTTTTTTTTTTTTAATGTGTTTATCAGGGGAGAAAAAAAAAAGTTTCATTGTTATATTTTTGTTGTATATAATTATTTCTATTACATCTCTTCAATGTTAAATTAAAAAAATAAAAAGCTTTTTTTGTAAATATTCTTGATTAGTGAATGTTGAAGTTATGTTAAATACAGTGATTTTCACAATTTAAGTTGTTTCTTATAAATAAGAAATATGTAGTTAAATATATGTAAAATAAAGTGTTTTTTCATGGTTTAAATCAAGCTTTTTTTTTTTTTAAAGTTGAAAACATAATTTTTAAAAACTGTGTCATATATGTTCATCAGCAGAAATTTATTTTATGTAAGACAGATAAGTAAATTGAATGAACAATTAAGTTATCAAAAGATCCTATGATTATGATTTGTCATATTGTTACATATGGGAAGAGGTAATGATTGATCGAATCCAACTTACTTTACTTGCATCGACAGAAGAAACATTTCTGCACCATTAAAAAAAAATTATGTTTTTATATTGATGAAGAAAAATTTGCAACCACATCATAAAATAACTTGAGTTGAATTTGCAAGATTGCCACCAAACTTGCTTCACGGGTTTCGCATTTCCTGTTTTTAATATTAATAGTTGGAATCAAATAATAGGATTTGGTGAAAATTGTAGTATTAAATGCTTAAAAATTAAATTCTTTGTTTTATACAATGAATAAAAAGATCAACTTAATTTCTTTACGATGAACAGGAAATGTAATTGTACTGTATTGTAAGTTTGAATTCTTTAAAGTCGGTTTACTCAACAATAACATATTTGAAATTTAGTTGTGATAAATGTTGAAGTGTCGTAAGTTTTAAAAAATCATAGCAAAATTTTTCTTTTATTTAAATAATCAAATAAATTTTAAAAAATTTAAATTGAACATGCAATACCAACATTTTTTTTTCTTATAAATTTATGATATTGAATGTTCCTTAATGACAAAATCCCAATTTTTATAATGCAGTATGTGCATGTAAATAAATATTTCTAATTTAACATGGACCATCATTATATATATATAAATGGATAGATGATTGGTTTGATTTGTCGCTCTACAGTCATCTTGTGCACACGAGAGATAAACAGACCGGGACCTACAGTTTAAAGTGGATTCCGAACCACTACAAACACCCATTCCACCGCCAGGACTCAAACCTGAAACCTGGGGTACCGAGCGCCAGAGAAATGGGTAGATGAAGCTTTCTTCATATTGTCGCAAACACTCAGGCAAAATGGAAATCTGATTCCCCCCCCATTTTTGCTTTGCATAGTGTATATTTAGTATAATTTTATAGAACAAGATCAACTTACATAATTAATCAAGCAAATCAAAAATAATATGCAACTAATTACTATAAAAACTAAAGCTAGATATTAATTTACATATTTACAAATAATTTTCATACAAAATTTACCACCCAATTTCAAGAAATAACAATTTAATTTCTATTATTCATTAATGGAGCCCTTCGAATGTAAAATCGCTGCCAAATAATTCTCAATCATAGTGTAAAGTTATGTTCGTTTTGCATCATCACATTTTGGTGGAGTTTCGCTAACGAAAATGTTCTTTAATTTCATTGTCACTTTTTTTTTTTTTTTCCTTCATATGACTAGAAAATGGCAAATTCTGATTGAATAACAATAACAATAATATATTTTGTGATTTATTTACTATTATATTATCCTGGATATAAATCATTGATGTATGGTAGTCAGTTGGAGTCTGCCTGTCAAGAGATTACTTAACGATCATTTAAATAGTGAGAGTTATAATATTTAAAAATGTTCGAGTTAAAATTTATCTCGTCATAGCAATTATGGTTTTTTTGTTATGCTTATTATTGGTACGAAATTAATTAAATGATAACATTACTTGATCAATTATCATAGATATTATTTTAAAAGGAAAAGAAACATAGAATGGAGACAATTAGAGGATTAAGGAATTTTTTGTTCAATTTTTATTAAATTGTGTTTTAAGAATAGTCCCAATCTAATACATTTAGTGAATCTTTGATATAGAGTGCCAATTGACTGAGAATTGATTTGTGTGCCAATTTAATCGTAGAGCTTTTCGACACCAACCTTTGCCCAAACAATTAATAGCGTTTTTTAACTGAAATGTTAACGCAACCAAACTGTCTTCCCCTTAATGCCAAAATCAATTAGCACTATATAGAAAAAAAATCACATTATTATTATTTTTTTTGTTTATTAAAATTGGCACCAAACTTTTTTTTTTTCACTAAAGGAATAATGTTTAAATTGTTTGAAAATAATCGCGTGTTGCTGAATAATTTAAAAATGTTAATATTAGAAAATAATTACAATTTTAAGAAATTAAGTTATGAATATTATAAAATATATAATGTAAAAAGAGTTATTTAAATATGCTGGACCTCTGCTGCACTTGAAGGTTAGACTACATTATCTTAAAAAAAAAAATTATTATTATTAGATAAAAAAATAGATTATGTGTCCCAATCATGCTATTTTCCTTTATTTTATTTATTATAAAATGTCACATTGTTTTTCTCTTTATAAAATACTAATGTCTTACTTTCAATGCAGTAATTAAGATAGATACACATATGTAATATAGGTGTATACACACAAAAAAAAAAAAAAAATCTGTATACATAATATATATTGCAAAATCTTGATCTAAAAAAATTAGCATTAAAAAAATATTAACATGAAAGCTTATAGTGATTATTAAACTAAACGATATTTCACTATATATTGAAATGAGAGATGAATGCACATAATATGAAACGATATTGTAAAAATATAAATATATATAGTAATTATTCTAATAATGATGAAACTTCATTTGTCAATAAAAATGATACCCGCCATTACAAAGTACATAAAAATCTCTTCGATTACCAATAACTTTTAAACATTAAAATTTTTTAATACATATACTAAACTATATCACATAATTATGTTGATGGATACTTAGTTACATTTAAAATTAGATTTATTATAAACTTTTGAATGTGGTATATAGTAAAAAAATGCTGAAAATTAATTCTTTTTGAAAAAAAAAAAAGCCTCAAGAGCTTCAATAATAAAAGCCTCTATACCCAGTTTTATTACATAATCAAGTACATATACAAAAACTTTATAACATTTACCTCAAATGCAAAAAGAACTTAAATATCCTTACGAAGATATTTTTAATTTACAGTTTGTTTCATTAAAAAATTTCCCTGATCATCAATATTGTATTGATTCGAAAGATGAATTTGAAATGTTGAGAGAGAAAAAACCAGTGTATCTGTATTAAATTTTCAATAATTTTATATTAGCAAACAAAACCTGAGCAAATAAAGTCTGTATTAACATATA
Organism: Caerostris extrusa; assembly: GCA_021605095.1. Lineage (NCBI taxonomy): Eukaryota > Metazoa > Arthropoda > Arachnida > Araneae > Araneidae > Caerostris > Caerostris extrusa. The sequence goes on from BPLR01003054.1 coordinate 67,609, forward strand.
ATGGAAAATATTATTTATCCTTCAAGAAATACTGGTTTCCTTTTCACTTTCTAAAACAGAATTTACAGGTCCAAGTCTGGAATGTCCCATTAGTTACTTTTTAATCTTTTCAAAATATTTTTTTTAAAAAAAAATTCATGAGCTGAATTTTAAGAAAATTCGATATATACATTTTTAATGTCTAAAAACATTGAAATTAATTAGCTATTTAATTTAAACTAAGGAAAAATTAACAATAAATGTAAAGGTAAATTAAAACTTCATCCTTTTATATTTTATAGTTCTTAACAACAGGTATATTAATGCACTTAATTGACTTTTAACTAATTCTAAGAAAAGACATTGTTGCTAAAATTAAGAATTAATAAAAAAAAATTTTTTTTTTTTTTTTCATTAGAAAATTTTTTTATACTTAATAATTAAATTAACCCGAAGCAGGATTAATATGAAAGTACAGTGTAGATAATTCATATGCAACAAATTTAAGATAACATATAAAACTCCGTGCATTTTTTTTTTAGTTTCCTAATTAATAAAAGGAGTAAACAAAATAATGTGAAAAATTTATTAATTGGTTAATTTTTCTGAAGCAAATATAATGCTTCATTCCTTTTTATTTGTAACTTAAATGTACTATAAGTTTTGATATTCTGTTTTTCATTATTACAATAAAGTTTAAAGTTATGTAAAAAATTTCAAAAAGTGTATTTAATTAATAGTAAGAGAATTACAAATTGAGCTACATGTATGTTATGTTATTCAGATAACATTATAATGTCCTGCTTTATGCCATACAATAATTGAACAATATGAGTTAGTTGATATATACTATTCAGAGAACGCCGTGTGACTTAGGGCAGGTCGGACTTGTCAAATTACTGAATATACTATTCAGAGAACCAGCTCATACCTCTATATAAAATCAGAAAACTTACAAATTGATCTAATATTGTATTTAAATTGAAGTATTTTGAAATTGAAAAAAAAATTATTTTATTACATTTAAAAAATTACAACTTAAGTATTACGAGAAAATGGCAAGTAATTAATTAAAAAAGATTTTATTTCTTTTCTACAAAATATTTTATAATTTTAAAGGAATAAACAACACTGAATTCATTAATGATATGTACATTTTACATAAAACTTTAGAATTACTTGATGTGAATCAACCAATCACTTCTTCAGCAATTATTTTTTTCTATCCCTGGAAGTATAAACAAAAATTTATCTCTAAAAATACACTGCCTTAAAGCCATTAAAAAAAAAAAAAATGGAATTTTTCCACTGATTTATTGGCTGTGGTATTAATAAAAATTTCCTTCAGTAATAAACATAAGAATTACAAGTTGTTAGCTTTTTCAAAAAAAAAAAAAAAAAAATTATTTCATTTAGAATTTAGATAATCTAAAATTAAGTTCTTCTGATATTTTCTTTTTCATTAATTCTTACATTCTTAAATGATTCTTTCTTTTTATTTTACCTTCACATGGTTGTATTTTCATTAAATATGCACAGTTAATACTTCTTTTTAGTTTATACTATGGTACATGCATTCAATATAATTTTTGATAATTTTAACAAACGTTTTTTTTTTCTTTCATAATTGTGTGAACAAAAACATTCTTAAAAATAGAGAAATTTTGTACAATTTAAAAAAAAACTACAACAGATACAAAAATTCAGGCTGCTAATTTTAACAAAATGAAAATTTATAGGAACAAAGAAAAATGAAGAATCAAGTGAACAGGTTCAAATCATCCACAATTGTAGGCTGCCACAATGCAGATTACACTAGATTATTTTCTTTTGCAATGCTAAGAATTATGATTGCAGATTATAGTCAAGAAACTATGGCAGTTATGTAGTTAATCATTCAAAAGTTTTTTCAACAAATTAAAGCTCTCAATCTTATTTCTAAGTAAGTATAAAAATAAAAACTACTTCTTTGATAGAAGTTATTATGGATAGTTAACACAATTCCATATTTTTATTTTGGGAATTCTTTAGTAATTCACAAATTTTCCAAACTAGTTTTTTTTTTGTCTCTTTTTTTTCTTTTGGTATTTGTAAGCATTTTGTCTCTTTGTTTCCTTTTGGCCATCTGCTTTGCAACTCAGCACAATTCTTCAAGAGTTGCACTTACATCATGGCCAAAGAGTAAGTATTAATATATAAATGCTTATTATAATTTTAATATAGAAAAATCAAAGAGATATTTTAGTTGAAAGTAATTCATTTTAATAACCATATTTGGCATTCAAATGTGTCATACCATCTCCTGATTGGTTTACTGGAGGAGTCCATGTACAATAATCATTATCTTTTTCATATACATCAACTCCTTTCTTTGCTTTTTTTGAATAATTTTTTTTCTCTGTTGTAGAACTAACCTCAAAATCCATTTTTTCATCATTTGATTCTTTATTTTTATCAACAGTGTTTGACAAACTAGAGGAAACATCACTATTAAGCGATACTGTATCTTTTGGCAGAATTTTATTTTCTTCCATTTTTTCAGTTTCATTTTTGACATTTAATAAAAGTCCATATCTTTTAGATTCCACATAGGAATCTGTTTCTTTGATTTGATTTATTTGTGCTTCTGCTTCGCTTTGGTGCTTCTCGGTAGTTTCATTTTCAGAGCTACTTTCTACTTCTTCTATAATTTCTTCCCTATTCACCTGTGATTCAGCCTTAGGTTTCTTAAGAGGAAGTTGTAATTTTGACTTCAGTCGCTTACCAATAATTCCAGGATGCTTTACAATTGATGGAAGTTTTGCAGGTCTAGCTACATTTAACATCTTTTCTAAATGCACCTTTTCCTTTTCAGCTTCTGTTAACCTTAATTTCAGCTTTCTTTTTTCAAATTTATCCATTGAAACATTCATTGACTGTGACAAACTCGACATATAAGATTCCAGTGAATCTTCAGAATTGTCTGTTACAGACTGCAAACCCTTTATATTGTATGGCATTAACTTTTTATTAATTTCCTCAATTTCAGAAACAAGGATGTTTAATTTGTTTTCTAAAGATTGAAAATTCTCTACTTTACCTCTTTTAACCAGTCTTTTCCTCATCTCTCTCCTCTTTTCAATTTCACCAGTTCTGTCATAAAAAGTGTCTTCGTCACTATCATAATAATCATTTTCTTCCCACTTCTTTTTCTTCCTCTGACGACTTTCTTGGTGAGACTGTCGCAGCAGCCCCATGTGATCTAGTGTTCGACAGGCTTCCAAGGCACAGGCAACCATTGCCTCTTTCTTTTTACCAGTTACAGTGGTTTCAACTTTTAAAAAATCCCCAGAAGGAGTATCTACAGGTAACTGTACACTACATGAGAAAGTTCTAAATGCTTTCTCTTCAACATTATATTCTACTTCAAATCCTTCTCTCTCGAACCAAGATCGCAATGTTTTCTTGGGATCATCTAAATCAAGGTCTTCATTTACAGAGAGAGCAAATGGATTAATACCTCTATCTTCTTCATTTTCCTCTGCATCATCATCCATTCCCCAGTTACAACCTTCTTCTTCTTTCAATTTATCATCAACAGATTTTGTTTCAACTTTTTCTTCTTCTTCTTCTTCAGGCCCTTGGAAAATATGTAACCTGGTGCTTCCACCACATTTTAACATATATCCGACTTTCAACTTGTAGTATACTTTTGAAGTTATCCTCAATTTATTCAGAAAAGTACCATGAGTACTCCCAAGTCATATAGATAAAAACCCTTTGGATGAGAGTCATCTCCTTTGCAGTACTGTATAACAGCATGGTATCTAGATACTGATGGATGTTCAAAAACAACATCACATAATTCTAACCGTCCAAAAACAATGAGGGATTTTTTTATGGGTAAAGTTGACACGATTGTACCATTTTTTATAATTTCTAAATTGTAGTTAAAAGGTGGGAGACCACTCCATTCTGGTTCTTTATATGGTAAAGGAACATTTGTAGCTTTAGTATCCTTTTTCTTAATGGTATTGTCAGTTTTTAATTTCACATTCTCTTCTTTGGTTGCAACTTCATCATTTTTAAGTTCGAAGCAAGGTACTTTGAATAAATCTGTTGAATTCTGCACCTCTGACATTTTGCATTAAAGACGATTATTATTCCAGTATGATAATGAACTTTTGTGAATAAAACTAAATCAGAAAAATTATTTTTAAAAGTATGTAAACCACTTTAAACATTCATTTAAGACTTTTATTCAAATCTCTCCTAAAAAATTGCTTATTTCAATACACAACAAAAACATGAAGAACAGTTGACTTGATTTGACTTGACTTGCAATTTTGGGATTTATGCCTGCTTTATCTCAATTTATCCAAAGGCTAGTAACATGCAAGACATTGTGATGTTGATCGCAAAAATACATTCCAACTACTTTAAAACACGAAATTCCTAAATCCATAATGATCTTTCAAACTCGATAGTTCTCTTGACCTTTAAGTATAATTTTGAAAGAAATGTATTATAGAACGGTATTTCTAGCAACCACAAGAAATGAATAGATGAAAATATTGATCTTAGATCACAACATTTAAAAATTGGAAAAAAAGACAAAAATTTGAAAAATAACCATTATAACAAAGAAAATAAACTGAAAATAAATTTGAGATTCTTCGTTGTTTACGAGGTTGTGACTCTTTCCGTAGAAAATTAAGTATTGTAATAAGCATCTTCAGACATATCGAATATCCAAAGAAAAGAATAGAACTTTGTATCCGAAAGCACTTTGTAATTCAATCTATGCTCGTCATATTTCGTACATTAGAATAAAAATATTCTACAGTATCTGATGCATTGTTTGATGGGAGAAGAAGAGGTGAAATCAAATATATGGAGTTCAGCGTTTGATCTGTATATTTATGCGCAAAATCTAAAAAAAGTACTTATTTCGTTTCTCTTATGTGATAATCTCGTTTTTCTCCTGGATGTGACTGAGAGAATACTTTCCTTTGGGTGCTATAATACTTCAGGTTTATTTTTATTTTCAACAGATATAACTAAGAAATGGATAATATGGAAGAAAAATAAAAGCATACAAATTAAATTTTTATTAATTAACACAAATTAAAATTCTATATAATGATGGGTTTTGCAGATTTCAAAAGCCACCGGGTTTTTACAATTAGCACTGGGATGAGTAAAAGAGAAACAATGTCGACAATGGCAGAGATTTATAAAAAAAACAATGATATTTTCTGTTATGTAAATATTAGTTTGACATGCTCTGGTAAAATTGTTACTAAAACTGGTGTGTACAAAATGAAATTCGTTTTATTTTTCTGAATATTCTGAGTTCTGTTAATGAAAAACTGTTTTTCTCTTCCTGTTCTATTGCGAGGTCTGCAGGAGTTATGCAGTAGAAATCGAGTAAAGATTTTTCTGTGTAAAGATATCCAAATAGTGGAATAGCCATAAGCTCATTAAAATTTGCCAGCCAAGAATATATGTTTCTTGTTTTCAAACTTTATATCTTACACCATCATTGTTGAATAAAGATGTCGAGTGCCTGAACGCTACTACTCAATGGTATGTGAAGGCAGTAGGAAAGAAAAGTCATGATAAATAGATAATAGTAATCGTATGATTTGAGAGAAAAAAAGAAGAAAGTAAGAAAAATATATCTTATACCAAAAACAGTTTCTCATTTCATTTCTCAATAATTACTTAATTCATTTACAATTTAATAAGACATAGATTTCAATATGGGCTGTAATTGAAAATCTCCACCAATTATTAAGAATTGTTTATTAGCTTAAAAAGATTAGATTTATTTTTATAATTTAATTTTTAAGTGAAAAATATTTGTATTAGCTAAGCATCACCTCAACTCTGTTGCTAGTCTTATCAAATTCAAAAACAAAACTATATTATTTAATACGCGTGACTGGTGCGGTTTGTTTGTGATAAGCAATTTCGAGTCTGTCATTTTGTATCTCAATTGTTTCTTGTAATTCACGAAAAAAATGGTGAAAAGAATCAGCGTAGAGGGCTACGAAGCTGTCAAAAAGGCAATCGACGAAAATTCAAAAGCCAATTCTCTATTTGTTTTATTTTGTGGTTCTAAAGATGACAAAGGGCAAAGCTGGTGTCCAGATTGTGTTTCGGGTAAATACTTCAGAATAATTCGTGCACTCATTCTTTTATTAGTAACATTTGGTTTTTATTTATTTATTTATTATTATTATTATTATGCATTGCATTGCGTATGAAAAGGAACGTGTGTATTTAAATGAACAATTAGACAAACGTGAAACTATTTTTGAACAATTTTCAATCCAAACATAAATGTTCATTCATTGTGCTGATTTTGGAAAAATTAACAGTATTACCTATGTATATTATATCATTAATATTTCAAAATATTTTTGAAACAAGATTGGTGAAAATTGATATATTTTGTTGGATTTTTTTAAAATACCATGTATAAAAGTGTGCAAACAGATTTTTAATAGGACACACAAAAATTGGCTGAATCTCTATTTATATAGCATAGGAGTTGGATCAAAATTATGATTTATAAAATAAAATGCTAATTTTGGTTCTAAAAGGTGTATTAGTTATGCAGAAGTAAACTAACTACAATTCATTTGATAAATACTTAGGATACATAAAAATTCTGTAATTATCTACCAGATATATTTTTTACAATTCATTGAAATAAAATATCTTATTTCTTTCCATAAAATTCCTTATTTAAAATCAGTCGTATGTATTTAAGTAAAATTTGAAATATGATACTGAAAGAAAATGGATTTGGGTGATAGGCCTCTGCATATTATCTGTATTTATTTCCCCAGAAATAATTGGTAACATTTAATTCTTATGCTTTTATATCCAAAGTTAATAGATGGTATTTCAGTTCTATGATTAACTGTCATTGATGGTTGCCCTGTCTATAATTCATAGTCTATTGCTTTCATTGAACATTTTATTCTAGTAACTTAATTCTGACAAATTATACAAAGAGTATAAAATTGCATTAAATATTTGTCTTTTTAACCCTTTCAAATCTAACTTTAATGCAATGATTAAAAAAAATAATTACCATGTTAAAATATTGTGATGAATATGTAAATTTAGTATAGGACCATTATATTTATAGAGTTTGTATTTTTAGAATTGGAATTTAAGCCTATGTTATTCTGTTTAAGCTGTGGTTACTTTTTGAAAATTTTGTCAGAATGTCTGTGAAATAAATTTATTTTGGAAAAAAATTATTATTCTGATAAATCATTTATATAGAGCTTATTGTATGCTTTATTGTATTTTATTGAAATTATGCTACAACAATAATACTATTTCACCTTTATATTTTTTTCTGATTTTTAGCTGAGCCTGTTATCGAAGAAGGTTTGAAAATTGCTCCAGAAGATAGTGTGTTTATTTATTGTAGTGTTGGAGATAGGACTTAGTAAGAAATTTTCCCATATTTACATTTTTTATTGCACACATGTTTTTTAATTACAGTACAAGTTAGTATTTGTTTTTAATTGATTTTTAGTATATTTAAATCATGACATAATTTGATATTTTTTCCTTAGCTGTTTAGCAGGAAAAATTTTTAAACCTTTACTACAAATTGCACTGAATATTATTACTCATAACATTGTAAGTTTAAATTTGTTCTACCACCCAACTGACAGAAAAGTACCAAAAATCCTTATAAAAATAAAAACATAATTAGAGATAACAAAAATCTATTAGAAATTTCTTATTATTATTATTATTATTCAGTTCATTTTTTTTTTTTTTTTCTAATGCAGCTGGCAAACAGACAGTTGGCTTGGGTGACTTAAGGTAAGCGCTGCATCAACGTTACTCAATTAGCACTACCCAGGAGGTGTGTGCAGTTTGAAGATAAAGTCTCAGAGTAACACTTCCTCCGCAACGGTCTACGATCCTGTTAGACCGGGACCTATGACTTAAAGTGGAATCTAAAACCACTACAAACATCCATAGCATGCTGGGCTCGAACCACTGCGACTCAACCCAAAACCTGTGGTACCGAATGCCAGAGCGCTAGCCACTTGGCCATCAGGCCCTTATTTTTCAGTTCTTGTCACCTTTTAAAGAATCTAAATTTTTTGCTTCTTTGTTTGCAAGATATCATTTAGCCTGCAATATAAAAATACTGGCAAATAATCATCAATTGTACTCATTATGCATGGAATAAGTGAATAATATCCTAATTTCAAATTGTAACAATTAAATTTGTAAAATAGGGAATTTTTTTTTTTAATTAAAGCAACTGATAAAAATAAATGTACAAGCATATAATATCATAAAAAACATAATTGAAAAAATTATATTTCATTACATATTATTTTTTTCCTAATATTCAAATTCAGTTGGATGCAGCCATCTTCCCTTTCTTGTGTACATGGTTTTTAACATAATATCTAGCTTTTAACAATCCGTGCAATACCTAGTTTTATATGAATGCAAAATAGCAAACAGAATTATAATAAAACTTTCTGAATTTTATTACTTGGAAGAGAATTTGCTTCTGTTGCACAGTAAACAGAGCAATATGGTAGAAACTGTATTTTGTTAACTTAATGCATTTGATGTTTGAAGTATATTTTTGTAATAATATATGGAGATATTAATGTAAAATTATTTTTTAAAAAATCTTTGTTTTCAGTTGGAAAATCCCAATAATGAATTTCGTAAAGATGAAAAATTGAGGCTTACTGGAGTTCCAACACTTATAAAATGGAATACAGTTAGTAATTTTCTTGTTTATAGTTTTATTTATAGAATACAACACATTGAATTTTAGTATGTAAAATAGTAGTTCTTAAAACAAAATATTTTTTATCTGTAGTCAATTGATTATACATTAATGTAATTAATTTTTTAATAATCAACTGATTGCTCCTGATCCTCTATGGATTATGTAAAATAATATGGTCTCTAAATAAAAATATATAGACTTTTGGTGGACTGTTAAACACAACACTGTAATTTCACAAAACAAAGCATGCACTGTCAATTTTTACATTTTTGCTCGTTCGAGCAAGTTCATGCAACTGGCAGACACAGAAGTAATAATTCCTCTCTTGCCAGTTTACATTTCATAATTCAAGAGTATTTATGTCTTGTGCCATTTATATTCATGCAGCAACAGAGTCTTTAATATAATTTTTATATTTTATGCAGAGGAAGTTAATACAATGAAGTCAAACCTTAAAAGACAAAAAAGATTTTATTGCTAAAAATTTGAGTTCAGCAAATATGTTGTATACATATATATATAGATATATGTTTTGTCAAATGTTAGTAATTTTTGAAATATAGGTGTATTGCTTAGTAAAGGGGGAGGAAAAAAAACTTTCCAGATAAATAAATTTCTTTCATATAAAAATGCTACTGAAAGCTGAAATCTAATTTGTGCCAGTTCATTAGTGCAACATATGATTTCTCAATGAAAAAAATTAGAAAAGGGGGCATTAACAAGTGAAAATGAAATGTGTTAGTTTTATAGTATAGTTAGTAAATATTTCAGAATTACTATGTATATATATAAATGAATTAACAAAAAAAAAAAAAAAAAAAAAAAACCCTATCATTTTTATTTTTTAATAAATAATTTTTATTCTTTATTGGGTATTTTTATAACGTGTTGCATATACTCTGCAGTGCTTGTGCTGCCTTTTTTCCCAAAATTATTAGTAAAAATTAATTATTGAGATACATAATTTAATAAGTATGTTTGTTTTTCAAAGATAATGAAGGAAAAGTGTTAGAATAGAGTAAACAGATCTTTTAAAAATAAAGTGAGTAATTTATGAAAAACTGAAGCTGAAGATAGTTACAAAGAAATTGGAACAAAGAAAAAGTGTTTTCACTTTATATGCAATTGATAAAAAAAGACACAGAATTTAGTAATAGAGAATTAAAAAGCTTTTCAAAAGGTAAAACTAATAGTTTATTATAATGCTAATCACTTTAATATCCTTCTAATACTGTAATATACTGGATAGTAATAATTGAACTTTCTTTATTTACAACATCCTTTAGATGGAACCCGTCAATTAATTGACACTAGATGTGCTAATAAAATTAAAAAAAAAAAAAAAAAAAAAAAAATAGAAATTAGTAAAATATCTGTGCCAGGGGGGGAAAATATGAGAAATTCAACCTAGGAAATGACCAACACAGAATAAAATAAATTGAACATTTATTAGCTAGTAATTAATGTATTGTGTCTTGGAAGACTTTGTGTACATCTGTTGAGATGCTGCACATTCACTACTAGCCCCAGTATTATATATCTGTCACTGTGTGACAACAGCTGCATTGATGTCCTCTATAACCTATGGAGTGATAGTTTTATGCCTCTTCCAAGTTGAAATTCTAATTTTCCAGTTTTTTCTATCAGAGTTTGTACATCTTGTGTAAGTTTTGGCCCACAGCATAATTTCTCTATCCACTGAAATTTACAGATCACAACTACCATATTCTCATTGTTGTAGTATACAGCTTTACACTGAATTAATGAAATCATCATTACAGTAGGAAACCATAAAAATACAAACTGAATGCTTTACTCTTGTTTTGTACTGAGAGCAGTTTTGAATGACACTTTTACTTTTTGTGCATAAATGTAAATCACTAGATTATTTCATTCCTGCTGATTAGTTTTACTCTTCAATGTTGAAATTGAGACTTTTACTCATTTTGGTCATGTCCTATGTTGAATTTTCCTATTGTGTTGTATAGTGCCACTCACAGAAATTACTTTAAATTGTAGGTCCCAGTCTGTTTAGCCTAATGTGTTTTAAGATGACCATAAGCCGACAAACCAAACCCAAATTCACAGAAATTTTTCAACTAATTTTTATTGTTGGTGTATAGTTCATATTCCAATTTTACTGTTAATGTTCTGAATGGTTTAGGCGTACCTTTGCTCTAAATAAAAGTTAATTACAACTATAGGTAACTCTCATAACTATGTTATATTTAAGGTAAAAGGATAAACAGAAAAATGCCTTTTAAATTAGTGCTGTAACAAAATTAAAATATTACCGAGTTTTATATTTAAAAATGAGAATATCAAAGCTTAAAATAAAATTAATAAAGATATAATTATAGTACTGATTATGTATTTTACTTACTACTGAATATGTGATCAAAATTCCATCAAGTAATTATTACTTTATTTGAACACATTATTAAAACTGCACATTTAAATGTATAGAACTTAATTTTAGTTTTAAGAAGAGTTATTTGAAAAGGTAAGAAATTATTTTTTTTATGATTTAGAATTGAACTAAATGTAAGGATGTAAACTGTATTAGGCTATTTATTTGTTTGGCAGTTTGTTAAAAATTTATATTTTGTTAAATAGTTGTCTATCTATAAAAAGCAAAACTTTTGATATTTTTATGGCAATTGTGATCCTTGTGCTTTTACTTTTAACTGTAATGTAATGGGGTCAAAATTCAGAACAATTAGCTCTACATTTGCAATTTTCTAATATCAAAATGTGTGTGTATATGTGTATCTGCGTGTGTGTGTGTGTATGAGTGTATATGTATCTCTGCGTGTGTGTGTATGAGTGTATTTTTGTGCGTGTGTATGAGTGTATATGTGTTTGTGTGTTACATTTAGAGTTAATTCTTTCATTCTCAGCTTTTAATTTTACTTGTTTTCATTCTGTAAAATATTTTTGATTTTTTTAACAGAGCTTATATATACAATATATATATATATCATTTGTACTATCTAAAATATATTTTTTGGAATTAAAACCTTTTCTTTTGAAAAATATTATATTACTTTAAGATCTCAACCTATGTCCTAATGTTACCAACCTGAAGTATGCATACACATGGGGAACTAGACTGATCCCTGAACAGACTAATCAGTCTGTGGGATGTAATGAATATATGGCAACATAATTAGTAATGGTAGAAAACATCAAAAGAATAATAGAAGTAACTTCATCCATCAGCAATCATATTGTTCACTCCCTTTTCTCATTGGGTTCTTTTTTTTTTTTTTTTTCCTACTAATTTTTTAAAAAATAATATGAATTATCTGAGGGCTTCTTCTATAGACATTTTTATGTAAAATTTGACAGCGGGCCATCATTTTCGTGTTTGGTTGGGTGTTAATCAAATATTGTGTAGTAATAAGAGTAACTTAGTTTCTTTTTATGATTGCTTAATTTGAATAGTTTTAGCTATTTAATACTTTAAAGTACTTTCTATGGGGGTTTTTTTTTTTTGTGTCTCAAGATGTATAATTATTAAAAACTGGTATTCTTAAAAAGAACTGTAAATAATATTTAAATTCAAACCTCTGAAGTAAAAGTTGCAAGTCTACAAAGAAGTGTGATTATTTACATACACAACAAGTAAGGAACCATAGCAAAAGTGCTCATTAAAAAAAGAAAAGGAAATATAGTCATGAATTTTCAATAATGGAAGATGTAGACTGACTAAAATCAAATGTAGACTGACTTGTTTAGCGAAACATTTTGTTAAATAGAGCCATGAAACTTGCATCAGTGTTTCATTTAGAGACAAAGCATCCAGTTTATAAACATATTTTTTACTTTAATGGATTTGTTGTTCTCAAACATTGACTGGGAGTTATTCGTTTTTAGAGTGAAGTATATAACAGATGAACCTTGGAGCTTTACTATATATATTGAACCTACTATGAAAAATACCTCCTCTAGGAATGGCATTTGTAAGATTTGATTTGCACCTTCCTATTTTAGCTAAAAGAAAATATATTAAGGGATACAGATTTATTGTGCTCACATAGGCTCATGAACTTTTGTTATAATTTTCTTGTAAGGTCTCGGATCAGCCCCCTTCTTCTTATAAGAATAAGGTACTTAAGGAGCTATTTATAAGAATTTTTGAATGTCAAAGTGCTTGTATTTTAAATAAATTTTTAGTTTATTTTTACGTTAAATGCATAATTTTGTTTAAATATGTATTTTGTGCAATAGCATCACTTTTTTTTAATTGAAATTATTTCATAACAGGTTCGAAGACTTGATGATGAACAATGTAGAAGCGCAGCTTTAGTAACCATGTTATTTGAAGAATGATGAAATGTAGCTCCAAATAAAGTAATCTAAATAATAAATGTCTTCCTCAAACTGTATATACATTTTGGACTAATTTTAATTCATCGTTTGAAGATTTAACAGTTAATTTATTTATATAAAAATAGCATATATTAATTTTTTTCTTCATCAAGTTCAGAACATTTTTATTGTTCAAGTTATTTATATAAACATTCCTAGAATTGTCAACTGTTCTAGTAAAACAAATTTGTGTTGTATAGAAATTTTTTGTTGACAAAGTCCATTACAATTGTAAAATTGTGTCACTTATCAGATTTGATGCTGATCATTTTATTAATTTTACATTATAATATAGTTCTGAAATAGTGTTTAGTATTATTAAAAAAAACTTGTAAATTGCATTTGCTTCGCAATATCAAACATTAGAGGCTAATAAAATTCATGTAATGATATTATTAAATTTTGAATTTAAATGCTAAATAACAATGTTGATTTTATACTTAAAAACTTAAATGATTATGAAAATTTTAAATGCTCCTGCAACTGACCACAAAAATATCCTTCATTTTTATAAAACCTTAAATATTATTTTATGAAATATGCGAATATCGAATTTTTGATGTGTAATATTTGTAAATTAATTTGATTAATATTGAATTTCCATTTTTGCTTATGTTGAAAAGAAATAAAGAAAAATGTTCTTTGAAAATATAGTGTAATGTTTTGTGGAGTTATGTAAACATTAAATTTTTCATATAGTATATATATTACTGTGATTTTGTACCTTTAATCCATGAAAACATTTAGTTCATACAATGGATTATAGGCCTAAGCTTACAAATTTGTACATGTATGTTCTGTCTTCTTTTTGTTAATAATAAAAATTTAATTTATAAAGAAGCAGTGTGTGTGTGTTTTCCTTTGTTGACAGTTTCAGATAGATATTTAGTATAAATAAGGAAGAAATACAATTTTACATTGCTTTTAAACATTGTGATGTATAAATCATTTTGAAATAAAGATACACTATATAGTCTATATGTATGCAAACATATGTATGTTTCAGAATAACTTAAACATTTTTTTTTGACTATTCTTTTATCTAATGTGTAGTGGAAAATAATATATATATATATATAAGTGTTTGTGTATGTTATTTAATTTAACAAAGGTTTTTATATTCTAATTGACTTGATAGCTTTGTATATAATTTGTTTTTGTTTTAGAAATATTCTTTAAGTTAAAATGTAAAACTTTTAAAGAGTTACATTTTTAATATATATATGTTTCAAATGTTCTATTATACAGGCTTATTTATAATTTAATTTTTTTTATTACATAGTCATTCAGAATATTTTTTCCTTTATAATTTGCCAAATGATAACCAATATGTTTTTCAAATAAAAGTTATCAAAACTAAAAATATTTTACTTTATGAAGCTGGGTAACACCAAATCATACATACTATTTATGTGTAAAAATTAAAGCTCAAACTAAGTGTTTGAGATAATTAAAATTGGTTTTCAATGTAATAATTTTTGAACTGTAATAAGAATCAAAACATTCTTTCCTACAACAAGAATAAGAATTCCCAGAAAATTTTAAAATTATATTTGAATTTATAAGAATACTGTAAATTTTTGAAATTTCAAATTTATAATTGGTACTACAATTTCCTGCCATAATTGCTGTAGCTTTTGCAACTTTTTTAGTTGTGAGGTCATCGTAAGTGGTGCAAAATTTGAATGCTGTTATTTTGCAATGCTTCTTTGTTTGTTTGTTCTTTCTATTAATCTTCAGTTATTTAAGATTACAATTGATTTATGCATTTTTTGTCGTTTTTGCTACCAGAAGTACCATCCCTAATATTTGTTTCTTCATGTTGTGAAAATTTATAAGAAAGGATTACAGTTTTAAGAATTTTCTACTGATGAAGATCAAAGGCTAAGTGGAAATAATGAGAAAATATTCCTTCTCTCAAAAAATAGTCTGGTAAGTTTTTAATTGGCTTTAATGCATTATTTAATTTTCCTTTTGCTCGGCACAATCATTTTGGGAAAATATTTGTTGTTTTAGTAATATTAATTTATCTTTATGTATTTTAGGTATGTGAATATTTCATTGAGTAGGCCAAATGCTGTGAAAAAGGGTAACTGAGATAATTTAAAGTTTTATCTAAAACAATAGAAAAGAAGAAAGAAGTTTTAAAATTATAGAATTCAGTTAGAAAATGAATTATTATAACAATTTTTTAGAATGTTATTGAAAAAAAATAGTAGTGTATTAATATTTATTGAAGTTTTTTACCTGTTCCTTGAATTACATATGCTAAACACTTAAATAAAAATTAGGAGGTTTTTTTTTTTTGAAAAAAAAAAATTTTAAATTGAACTCAAGCAATATTGTTTTTCTTTAGGAATGCTAAGCAGAAGATCTTTAATTACAAAAATAGTTAATTAAAAAGCCTCATATCACAACAACATGTTCACATGTCTACAATATCTTATGAACATTTATCTTTAAAATCTATTGAAAAATGAAACTTCTCCTCAGAAATTTTTTTTTTCACAGTATTATGTGGATTATCCCTTCATGCTTATATATTTATTAGAAAAACTTTTTTTTTATTTATAAAATTAAGGATATTTACCTTGAAAACATGGCAGTACTCTAATTTCTGATAGTCTATGTGATTTGTCCGTCATTAAGTAGAAAAGCTGCTGCATTATGTACATCAGATATTTTAGGTAATAATGAGAGTCATTGAATTCAGTCAGAGAATGCATTGAAGAAGAGCCCTCTGGTTGACCACAAACCTCAACCGACGAAGCTCACGTCCAAAAAAATTATAGATTTGGTGCTTGCAAACGGTCGATTTACAATTAGAGACCTTGCTGATGATGTTAGAATTTCAAAAGGATCTGTCAATTCCATTTTGGGCCTCAAACGCGTCAAATCTCGATTGGTACCGAAAACACTGAATGCGCCAGCTCACACTGCATTGATTCTTCGTGACTTTTTCGCCGAAAATTAAACCCATATCGTTCCACAACCAACGTATTCACCTGATTTAGCATCGTGCTACTTCTGGCTATTCCTTGAAACTCAAAAGACCACTCCGGGGACACCGTTTTGAGTCGACTGAAGAGACATTTCAAAATCGCCGAAATCCGTTTTAGCATCTCACAAATCCAAGCGTAACTCAAGCACCAATGAATATCTTGACGTCACATTTCACACATATGTCAAGGACAGTGCCAACAACCTAAAAAAGAAATTGAAATACCATATGCCCGGGAAATTTAAATTGAAAACTGGTCTTACTATTTGGACACAGTAGTATATTAGGATAACTATTTTACTTAATTTCATAAATTAAAAACAAATTGTATTGTTTTTTTAGTTTTGTATTTCTCCTTTTATTCTTTTACATTGAATGTATCAATATGTTTATCTTTATTAAATATACTGAAATAAAAATAAGCATGCTTTCTTTGTGTCCAGTTACTTATAATTGTTAAATAAATCACAATTGGAGGTGGTTTTTATTTACTTTTGTGGAATATTTAGTAATCAAAAAAAAATTTATATATATTTTTAAAAGTGTTGTAATTTTTCATCTTAGAAAAATAATTGCATTCTTTATGTGCAATTGTTTTTGTTATAATTACTGAATAAATTGACTAAAGTATTTAAAGAAGGTGTTTCTTTTACACTTATAGTAACATATCTATTTCTTTCTATTAAAGAATATGAAAATTTAAACGAAAAAGCAATTAAATTTATTTTAATTGGTAATTAAAATAAATATTTTTGTCTGAAATTTAATGTTTATTTTTACTTACTCTTTCAGAATTTCGAGAAAATTAAAGACACTGAAAAAAAAATCCTGTAATTTGAATAAAATTTATTATTTTTACAAACATGAAAGTTGAAATATCGTATGATACTTTCTTTCTTAATTTTTCTTGAATGCTTTTATGCATTTCATTAATATATATATAAAAAAAAGTTAGTATTTAAATATGCCCTGAGTTTCGGAAGTATTTTTAAAATAAAAAAGGATTAAAAAAAATTGTTTTCAAATCTTTCTGTTTTGAAAATAAAAAAATGTGTAATGCATTTTAGTTGTAAAAACTTTCTTTACGCTATTTGAGTGGAATTGCAGAAGTTATTATATGTTTGTCTATATGGCATAAAAAATATATGAGCAAGATTTGATTTAAAAGAAGTAATATAAAAAAATTTGTTTAATGTCAATTCCTACTTTTTTTTTCCACTCTATTGCAGAAAGTCCTTTATAAATAATTTTCATTCATTTTTTAAAGTTTATCTGGTGCCGTCTATTGGTAGATATATGCAACTTAAATCTAAAAAAAACTAAAATTAATTAATTTAATTTAATGAATGAATTAATATTTTAAAAACTGTGTTAACATCAAATGTCATCCACTACAAGTTAAAAAAAAATGTATTTGAACTTGAGTGGATGAATAAAAAGTATTTTATGAACGATTAAAAATATGAACAAGATATATATAGAGAAAGTGTGAGCTAATAGAAGGAATTGAAAAAAAAAAAAAAAAAAAAAATTTCAACTCAGAATTGCAGTGGTGAAAAATAAATACAACTTTGATTTTATAAACATTTTGAAAAACTGCGCATAAGCTGATTTATTTTAACTAAAAAATTAGTTTTTAATCTCTTATTAATTTTTTAAAAACATTTTCATTAAAATAGCAGTAATGAAGATATATAAAGTTAAAAACATTTCGAAAATTGTGTGCTCTAACTGCCCCGTCTCTAATGACGTCTCAAACGATCTCTAATGTATTTCTTCTTATTCTTTATTTATTAATAAAAAGAAAAGATGATCAAAATTAGTCTGTATGCTGACGAAACTGCAATCTTAACGCAAGGCCGAAAAACTTGCACTATCCAGGAAAATTTGCAAAATTACATCATTGATTTAGAAAAAGGGCTCACTAACTGGAAGATAAAAATAAATGAATAGTTTAAAAACTAAAAAACACGCTTCTAGAGTTAATCAAACTAAAAAGTAAAAAATAATTTAACATAAGAATAAAATGACTGACGAGAAAATGAATGTCACTGTTCTAAAAGGGGTGCTCGATATCAATCGTTATAATTTTTCACTAGTTTCATTCCGAAATGTAGAGTTAGTTTAAAAATGTCATACAAAGAGCTTTTAGAGCTGTCAAGCTTTTAGAACAGTGACATTCATTTTTCTCGTCAGTCATTTTATTCTTATGTTAAATTATTTTTTTACTTTTAGTTAGATTAACTCTAAAAGCGTGTTTTTTAAACTATTCATTTATTTTTTACTTTTTAGTTTGATTAACTTTAAAGGCGGGATTTTTTAGTTTTTTTAAACTATTAATTTATTTTTTACTTTTTTTAGTTTGATTAACTCAAAAAGCATGTTTTTTAGTGTTTTTAAACTATAATATTTAAATGAGGTCCCGGTATGGAGGAGTGGAACTATAGCTCATACAATAATGTAATTGTGAGAGCAAATGCTATCGCTTAAAGTAGGGCAAAATCGAGCCCAAAGAGTCAGTTACAAACATACAGGTGAAACTAATATAAAAGCGTATTAAAAAGAATCAACTGTTTTCTTTCTGAAAGATGCCTGTAGATGTTTCTTTGCAGCTTAAATAGTGTATATGAGGAGAAACAGATCTCCAGGGGAAAAAGTCAGTTACATACATACAAACATACAGGTGAAACTAATAAAAGCGTGTTAATAAATGTAGACAAGATTGAAGCAGTTCCTTTCACTTGCAAAAATCCTATACCCCTCCTAATATTAAAATATATAATATATCACCTGGTCTAAAAGAAACTAAGTACTTAGGAATTATTCTTCATAGTAAACTTAACTACAGTGCGCATATCTACAACCTTAGAAATAAATCTCAAAATACTAATAAATCTCTCTTATATTCGTCCAGTATTATCTCATGCAAGCCCAGTTTGGGGTTCTATTGCACTTACAAATTTTGAAATTATTCAAAGATTTGAGAACAAAACTCTCAGAATGTTAACGAATTCACCCTGGTACTTTCGTAATGACGATATTAGACGAGCTCTCTCGATTCCAAGTTTAAGACAATTTGTTCACAAAATTTCTACTCAATTCTATAATGATACGCGAAACATTAATAACCCTGTTTTAAATATCCTGCAAAATTACGATTATGATATTTCTTCCCGTAAACATAGCAAAGAACCTCGCACTGCTCTAAATATTTTTAATTAATTCTTTATCATGACGATTTTCTCCTGCTCTGACTGACTTATTACCCACAACTGTCCAGATGAAAAAAGTTCGCGTTTCTCTAAGCTATTTTTACTCCTAATTTGACCTTTGTTCATTATGTTTTTATTTTTTTATTTTTTTTATTATTATTACACGCAACTGATTTCATCAACATCTACACTTTTGAAATTTTTATTTTTTTTACTTTATAGTTTTATTAAATAAATAATTCGTTTTTTTAAGAAAAGGGCATTTAATTATCAATTTTTCTTATTAACTCAAAGGGCATGAGACCACCGCTATGTTTCAACATTTTACAATGAAAGAGTTAGTAGCCGCTACTTGGCCAAGGATCTCCGTATTAATCTACATTAAGAGAAAGAAAAGGAATGAGCACGTGAAAATAAATAATTTGTGTTATATTTTTGTGAAAAATAAGTTTGTTGAAGTGTCGTTGATGTTGATTTTAAATAAAAATGAAGGCACAATTTTTTTTAAAATTCTCTTGGATGATAATTAACACGATCTTCAAGTGTGTGTTTTAATTCGTTTACAACTTATTTATAAGAGAAAAGGCTCTTTCTAGGGAGCATTTAGTGCTGGGCAGACATGAAATATATTCAATAATTATACGAAAGTGCATACAATTCAAATGATCGGTGAGAAAGTGTTACAACACATTCCCAGAGTTCTATTCAGTCACTTATTACGAAATAAGTAACATTTCTTAAATACTTTTTTTTATTTGGTTACAATTATCAAATCTCTTTTCAAATAATACATCCATTACATGTTGAATTTCTTCCCTATCGGTATTCAGTTATATTCATCCATTCTAACTTTTTAAATAAAAAGAAATCTTTGGCTCAAAATATACTTTGCTTAACTCAGCACCTACAGTTTTCGTTTATTGGTTACTAGATGAATCATGCCATACTTTTGAGCTCATCTGAAAAGAATGCGTTTTACGAATGCCTGAAGATGAATTGGCGAACCAAACTATTTGCCTGTTAATAGATTATAATGCCCTTGATGCTGACCGTTTAGCGCGCAACGCTGCGCGCGGCCCGTGTACTGTGAAACACATTGCTAAGTAGGTTTTTAATACGCTTTTATTTGATAGTTTCACCTGTATGTTTGTTTGTAACTGACTATTTGGACTCGATTTTGCCCCACTTTAAGCAATCAAATTTAATTTAAACGTTGTAGACTTATTAAGGACCGACGACACTAAAATATTTTTATAAGTTTATTATCTCATCATGATTAGGATCGCCAGGATGAGTGATTTTATTTTTAACTTATGAAGAGCAATTTAACTCATGTAGAATGAAAGTACCTAAGACATTCAAACCTACTTAGGACAGCGGATAACGCGCCCGACTACGGATCAGGAGATTCCCTGTTTGAATCTGGCTGGCTCGACTTATTCGCATTTAGCCTTTGTTTTACTCACAATTAAACTATTGTGAGAACTATAGTTCAGTCCTCCTTCGTACCAGGACTTCATTTAAATATCAAAGTTTAAAAATACTAAAAAAACACTCTTTTTTAGAGTTAATCAAAGTAAAAAATAATTGTTAACATAAGAATTAAATTACTGACGAGAATGTCACTGTTCTAAAAGCGTGGGGTGCTCGATATCAATCGTTATAATTGTTCACTCGTTTCATTCGAAATGCAGAGTTAGTTTAAAAATGTCATACAAAGCACCCCACGCTTTAGAGCAGTGACATTCATTTTTCTCGTCAGGCATTTTATTAACAATTATTTTTTACTTTTTAGTTTGATTAACTCTAAAAGCGTGTTTTTTTAAAGTATAATTTATTTGAAAACAACTAATATGTTTAATGACGTTTTTACACTCAAATGTATTGATATATGGGAGTGTACTGATTTAATATAACCGATGTAAAATATGGTCTATTATAATTATTTGCCTCCAAATTTGACCTTGTACTGGTCGCAGTAGGAAATCAAAAACATTCGACTCAGGACGTTGTTATCCGCAAAAACGCACCCGAAGCCTTTCATTAATGTATGCATGTTTCAGTTCGAGTTGAAGGTAAAGATGATAAAGCTTTAAATGAATTCCAAAAATTCTGCAATCTTGGGAATTAAGGATGATCCAATGAATAAGAAATTGTCTGATAAACAAATGTTAGAACAATTTGATGAATCTATTAAATTTAAGAATTATAGTAAAAGAAGTTAAACTCCTAGTAAATTTGATAATGCTAATCTTCCAAATATTTGCAATGTTTAAATAAAAGATTTTTGAATGTTTAGTTAAAAGACTTAGGAAGAACCCATATTTATTTAAAGACTGCAAGATCATGTACAGGAATATTTCACCATAGGAATTGCTGAGAAAAAGTTAACCCCAGAAATTAACGAAAAGGGTTTGGATGCGCTCCTAAGGAACCAATGACATTGTCCAGATTAGAACATACTGGTGCCCTAATTGGGCCAGACATATTATTCAGTGCTTAAAATTAATATGGACAATTATTAATAAGAAATAGAATAATATATTTAGCAGAAATATATTTATGGATATATTCAAATGCTGTACTGAGTTAAAGGTTCATTCTGTATATGGTAATATTTTGTAAGCAATAGAATTGGGGAAATACAGAACTTGACAAATCCAAAAGATTGAAGGCATTGTAGAGGATGAGATAATCCTGCTGATCATCTTACTAGATGAATTACAATAACAGATCTCGAAAATGATGACTTATGGTGGTTTGGTCCATCTTGATTAATTAAAAACTATGAAGTAAGGCTTAAGGAAAAAAGAAATCAAGGCTGCTGAAATAAAAAAAGAGAGCAGGATTTCATTTTCATTCAAAGTGTAACATGAAAACTCATCATAAATGTGCCACGGTTTGGAGGGTTTATGAACGATTGGTGAAGTACGTGAAAGATCCTTTATGGAAGGAATAATATGTATTTAATCTGAAATCATTTCAAATTTCACAATAACTCAAGAACTATAAAATTGGAGTTATCACAACTATAGATAGAACTCAAAAATCCAAATTATTGTGGGACTTACGAATAATTAAGGAAATTATTCAGAAAAAGACAATCTCATCTGTGCCTGTTTAAAAAATCCCGTGCAGATATACAATTACTATATACTTTTGTGTTAGAAGTTACATAACTGTATTCCTACGGTGGATTGATAGAATATTTTATTGTTTATTTACCTTTTCATTATTGAAGACATCAATTATCTGTATCGATTGTTCTATGGAATAGTTATTCGCTATAAAATGTATGTGCTTATTTAAATTTTTATGGCATGAGCAGGAGATATACTACTAGTATTGTTTAATTACTGTGATTTATTTTTAATTGATTGATTTGATGAACTTTGTTGCAGAAATTAAATGTATATTTGTAATGTAAATTAAATGTAATTTTCTGTTGAAGATTTATATTTATGGGAATCAATGTAACCCACTAGCTGATTTTTATTTATTTACCTATTTATTTTTGTAAATTTTAATTAAGAAGAATTATATTTTAAATACAGAATTATTTAAAAATTTTGAAAGGTCTTTTTTCTTCATAACAATGTTCCATAGATATAATAATATTTGTTAAATATAATTTTTCAAGTAAACAAAAGTGAAGGATTCAATAAAAGAAACTCTGAACAACAAACTAACAATTCTGCAAAAGATGACTCTCCTACCTGCATCAACTACAACATTGTTTCATGGAGGGGATGCCCCAAGTTTCCCCGGCCAAAATTCTACTTCCGACCTCAACCCAGAGTCTTGTAGCGACACCTATTGATGGAAAATGGAGTAGAATTGAACTACTTCTACTTTCACTGTCAGAAGGGAATTTTCCCGCTAGAATAAAAACAGAACGTAGTTGGCGTTAGAAATTAAATAAAAGATGTTGTAAATGTGAAAATTGATTATCGTCTTTTATTTTTGCCGTATGGATTTTATAACAAATAATACCGCAATCGATACTTTTGGTAC